>PVKN010026077.1:0-13932 GCA_004027915.1 Capromys pilorides
TTAGGGAAAAAAAATGTGTACTTCCTGTTAATTTAAGTGAGACGAAAGCCTTTTTAACTGACACATAAAAACCAGAAGCAACACAAGAAAATATTAATAAACACACACAAAAATAAGTATTTTTCATGACAAAGAAACATAATAAAGTCAAAGATAACTGACATGGAAATGGCATGTCAGTTGGTATTATAATGCATTTCTCAGATAGAAATTATAAAGCGTGGAGAAAATGATTTTGAGACTATCTAAATGCAGCAATCTAAAGACACTGGAAGCAGTCGAGAGAAGACAGAAACTGGACAGGTATCTAACCTTGAAGAAGTAACCTGAGCTAATGCACGTTTGGTTCTCACAGTTCCCCACTCCAGGGCTTCTGGATCTCACCTTAAATTCTAGAAATGAGATGGAAACCTTCAGTCTTCCTGACTTGAGCGATCAAAGGATGAAGCTCCAAGATATTATCACAGCTGAGAAGTGAAGAAGGAAATCAATAAAAAGAGAGAGTCGCAAAGGAGGGGCTCCAAATAAAGAACACAAGCTATAAATTTCTCAGTGTTTTGGAACAGTGGTCACTAGGCTAAAAAAATTAGACAAAATATCAACTGCTGCTTCCAACAGCTAAGATCAGTTTTGAAATTTGAGATCAGCTGAGTTCATTATCTGCTAAAGCAGCAATCTAAATGTCTTCAGAGAATCTATAAAATCCATAACCTATAGATATACCATTCACAATATCTAGAATACAATAAAAATCCTTACACATACACAAGTCTATATGCATGCACATACATATATGCTCACACACACAAAACCCCCAAACAATAGTACCTCATATGTAAGAGAAAAAGGCAAACAATGGAAATTGGTCATAATGTAACCAACATGTTAGGTTTATCAGATAAAAAGTTTGAAAGCAGTAAATGAAACTATGTTCAAGAATATAAACGAAAATAACCTTATAATGAAAGGGTAGATAAAACTCTGTGTGCACATAGAAACAATAAAAAGTCACAATAAAAATTATGTCCAAAATTACATGTGAAATAAAAAACTCATTGGTTGAGTTTTGTATACTGTATATAGGGAATCGCATGAGAAAGAACTCAAGATTTTGAAAAAATGATGAACCAATATAATCCAATTGGAAGAGATATAAGGAAAAAAAATCCAAGTCACCTATGGAGCACAGGCAAAAGACATGATGTACATGTAAGTACAGTTCCAGAAGGACGGGAAAAAGAATGAAGGGAAGGTTTTTATGAGAAATAGTAGTAAAAAAATCCCTAAGATTGTTAAACCAACATCTGAAAGAAAACAAACAAAAACACTGAATGCTAAGCCATACACTATGTATTTCTATACATCTATATCTACAGATCTCTACAGAGATATAGATATATAGAGAGAGACATTGCAGTCAAAAGTAAAAAAAAAAAAAAAAATCTTGAAAACGGCAAAAGAAAGTTTTGTTTTTTGTTTTTGTTTTTAGTACTGCCAGGGACTGAACTCAGGACTCTGTGCTTGCCAGGCAAACACTTATTCCACTGAGCTATCTTCCCAGCCCCCAAAAGAAAGTGACAAATTATTTATAAGGGATTAATAATATCAGTGATGTTCAAATTTTTATCACATAAAATGGACACCAGAAAACAATGGAACCACACAAAGTACTAAGAGAAAAAGGTATCAATCCAGAATTCAATATCCAGGAAAAAAATTCTTCAATAAGCAAAATAAAGAATATATTTTCAGACAAATAAAAACAAAATGAATTTATGGCCAGCAGGCATATGCTATAAGATACTAAGAAATGAAATCATATACACCAGGACTTCGTGAAACTGAAAAGGATCAAAGAGCATACAAACAACAGAGCTAAAAGTTGGTTCTTATAAAATATCAATAAAACTGATAAACTTCTACTTAGACTACAAAGAAAAAGGGAGTACCTGTGTACAATCCTACAATCCCAGCATTCAGGAAGGCTGAGGTAGGAGGATGGCAAATTCCAGCAATCTAGAAAGACCCTCTCTCTAAAAATAATTCTAGAAGTCAGATAAAGTGAACTGGGTTCAATTCCCAGCTTAAAAACAGAGAGAGAGAGAGAGAGAGAGAGAGAGAGAGAGGAGGAGCAAGAAGAAGAAGGAAGGGGAGGAGGGGGAGGGGGAGGATAGAGGGAGAAGGAAGGAAGGAAGGAAGGAAGGAAGGAAGGAAGGAAGGAAGGAAGGAAGGAAGGAAGGAAGGAAGGCAGGCAGGCAGGCAGGCAGGCAGGCAGGCAGGCAGGCAGGCATGCTGACCTAAAATCAGGGACATCACCATAGATCTTGCAGGCATATAAAGAACAATAAAGCATATTATGAATAACTATATGGCAATAAATCTGACAGTTTAGATGTAATGGAATAATACATTGAAAAAGTACAACTGACACATGATGAAAAAATGCTACTAGCCCATACTTATTAGAAGTATTATCAAAACTTTCTAACATATGAAATTCCAGAGACCCAGGTGGTTTCTTTGGTAAATTCTATTAAACATTTCAGAAAGAAATAACATCAAATTGGACAAACTTTTTCTAAAATCAGAAGAGAAGGGACAATTTCTGCTAAATAATTTTTACTTTCAGTACATCTTTCATATCAAAAAACTAACAAAGACATCACAATAGGGAAAAACTCTGCAGAACATTCCTCATAATGCTACAAAATTCCTCAACAAACTACTAGCAAATTGAATGCAAAAACATTTAGAAGAGATGATTTTTAAAATGTTTTTCAGAATAATATGATTTGATATGTTCAAACCATCAATGCAACCCAGGTAGTAATAAAATGATAGGGAAAGTAGCTATGTGGCCCCTCCATAGAGCAGATACATCATTTCACAAAGCCCAGCGGCCATTCATGATGATGGTGGAATTTTTTTCTTTTTTTGGTATAACAATGGAATGGTACACACTCCTTTCATCCCATTAAGAACAAGTTGATATCATATTTTCTCCCTATGAAAAGGGGAAAAAGCTCAGTGGAATAAGTGTTTGCCTGGCAAGCGCAAGGTCCTGAGTTCAAAATATCAATTTTGCACTGGAAGGCCGGTGATGGCAAAGATTTTAGAGCTTTCAGTGATATAAACAGCTTGCTTTGGTATCTGCACCATAGGTCCATCATCGCTGTTTTAGACAATCAAATAAAAGAAGATATAAAGGATGGAAAGATTAAAAATCAAAAAGTAAAATGTCATATACAGATGGTAGCTTATGTAAAGCATCCAGAGGAACTTACCCATGAGTCATCAATGAATGAATAAACTTATCAGCAAGATCACAGGCTGTAAAGTCACTATATGGAAATCAACTATATTTTTATTTATTATCAGCAAAAATATGGAGGCATAAGAAGTTTTAAAAGGAATTCTATTTCTAATACTGACACATTTGTTTCTGAGTGAAACATCAAATGCTTACGAACAAAGTTAATAAGAACTGTTTAAGATCTCTAGAGAGAAAATTACAAACTTAGAAACCTAAATAAATGAAAACTCAATATTTTAAAATATATATTTTGCTCAAATTGACCCACAGGTGAGGCAATGTAATCATAATCCCAGCAGGCTTTCAGAGACTTTGACAAATTGATTCTGAATTTTACATGGAAATACAAAGGACCTGAAATCTCTAAAATGATCCTGGGAATAGAGAACCAAGTGGGCCCATTTTCTACTCCCTATGTCCTTTTAAATATCACACAAGCTGACTCCAAAGCTCCATTAGTCAAGCTGTGTGATACCTGCAGAAGTTTATACAAATATATTAATAAAAAAGAATAGATAGCCTAGAAGGAAATCCACTTACAAGGCTAATTCATGACCAACAAAGCCACTAAGACAATCTAGAGCAAAAGGAAATTTTTTCAGCAAATGATGTTAGAATGAGTATATAACCATAAGGAAAAAAATCTCAAATCCTATCTTAAGTCACACACAAAAATTAACTCAAGATGGATGACGGATTTTTCCTCACTCTGGTACTAAGGATTAAATCCAGGGCTTTATATACCTTAGGTATCACTGAGCTATATCCCTGGTTTTGCATTTTTTAATTAAATCCTTTGTTTGTGTGCTTGTTTGGGGAACCAGAGCGTTGAGTCCAGGGCCTTTCTCTGTACTCCATCCCCAGGCTTTTACAGTTTTGTATTTTTTGACACCAAGTCACTAAGTTCTCCAGTCTGGGTTAGAACATTCAATTCTCTTGCCTCAGCCTCCTGAATAACTAGGATAATGAGCCTGCACCACTGTGCTCAGCTTAGACCACTACACATAATACAACACTAAAACCATGATTTTTTAGGTGAAAACTTTTGCAACCTAAGGCAAAGATTTCTTAGGTCACAGAAGACAGAGTAGGAGGAGGACAGGAAGAGACTAGAGGGAGGAGAGGGTGGAAGAGAAGAAAGAGAAGCGAAGGGGAAGAAAAGAAAGGAAAATAAAATTAAAGTAAACACCAATAAGGTGAAAGCTTCTTATCAAAAGACACTGTTAATGAAATGAACAGATAAACATAGTCTGAGTGAAAGTATTTACAAAACATACACCTCACAAGACACTGACAGTCAAATATGTAAAGAATGTTCACAGCTCAATAATAAAAATATAAGGCACTTGATGTTTTAAAAATAGACAAAACACAGGACTAGATACTTCCCAGAGGAAAACAACAGAGTGACAAGCAAACAAATTTGGCATCATGAGTCAGCACAAAAACGAACACTGAGGCCACACACAGGAGATATTGTTCCAGGACTATGAGAAAGGCTGAAATGGAAAAGACTGACAGTGCCAGGCAGGAGAGAAGCCAACACTCAAGGGACGCATGGCCTAGGGTCTGCTCCCTGTGTCTTTTTAAATTCTGTGCAGGACTCTTCGAGTAGAACAAGGAGAGGACAGTCTGTGGACAGCAGAAGCTCCTGGGGGAGCATTCCCAGGGCCACCACTACGCCTTGCTGTGCTTTTCACAAGTATAAAGGGGAATTCCTCACAGACCCAGACCTGTACCCGGGGCAGGACGTGGGTACACAGCACTGGCTGGATGCGCAGGGCAGAAACTGGGGAACTGCACGTTCACCACTGTCCTTGGCTTTTGCCTTGCCAAATGCCCCTGGGCAGAAATCTGGAAGGCTCCACAAGCCTCAACTGTACTAAGACAAGCCCCATGTGCTAGTTAACAGTGACATCAATTTAAATGGATTAAGAAACAGGCACTGGAGGAGGGAAGCACAGCTCTGGGTGTGTCTGGATGACTCACTCAAGCCAGGGGGAAGGCCCAGCCCAGATGTGGGCAGCAGCAGCCAACAGGCTTGTAGCCTAGGTGTAACACGAAGGGACAGGAGGAGTCTTCCTTTTCACGTCTTTGAAAATGCTCTGGTCTTCACCATTGCCTTTCGACATTTGTCTCCAGTTCCTCCAGACCCTTCAGCTTTCTGACATAGACTGCCCTGGTCTCTGCAGTGAGCTCCAGGTCTTTGACCCTCAACTGGATCTTCTGACTCAACCAGATGGCCATGTTGCATTCTTGCACCCATGACTATCCAAGTGGCCACTGCAGGCTATTTAATAAATACTATAGTATATATTAATAAACATCATAGATACAGATACGTAAAATCTGTCCCTCTCATGAATCCTAAGTGACACACGCACCAGGCAGGACCTCTATGATAGCGAGCCCTGCTCTCTATCCCATGGCTCAGGAAACCTAACCCCTGACCAGCTACTCACAGAAACCACAGCATGTGTGCCAAGAGTAAGTCTCTCTAGAAACAACAGTGTTCACACCGTTCACATGACAGTGCTCTTTGGTCTCAGGAGCCTCGCTACCAGACTGGACCCCAAGAACTGGCGCTTGAGCTAAGCTCACTCCACAGCACAGACAGATCAGCCCAGGGCTGCGCACAGCCATGGTGGCATCACAGTTGCACTTTCGAGCAGCTGAGCAGAATCCCAGTCCCCACCTTAACTTAGCTGGCGGGTGCCACAGCTGAACACATACAGGGCCTGCACCCAGCCCACAACAGGACCATGCAGATGGGTCTCACTCCTGGGCACAGAGGTACCATCTTGTTTCTCAGGGCAAGAAACCATCCTGGTTCACACCTGTCTTCTGCTATCACCAAAACCACACTGGGTTCACACAGCAGCTTTTCCTATTTCCTCGCCCTTTCTTTTGTAGGTAGAAGCTGCGCAAACAGGGCAAGGTGCTAAGCACTTGACACTATTCACTTAGAAGGTGATAACAGCACCTGAAGTTCACAGTATCTTTCCTGTTATCAAAAAACTCTGGGCCACCTTGGCCTGGTTTTCCTTGTTAAGGACAAAGCAACCAACACTCTCCTGAACTCCAAGCTGTGGGGGCAGCCGATGCTCTTGTCTTGCCAGCCACCTGCACTGGCCCTTGGGCATTCAGGTCAAGGTAAAGAAATAGCAGGAGTTGGCTCCCAGGGCGTGTTGCACTGAAGTAAAGGCAGACTGGGTAAACACACTGTCTCAGTTACTCTTCTCTCATTGCTGGGACAAATACCCAACACCTAAAATGAAGAAAGTAAAGGTTTATTTAGTTCACAGTTGCTAGAGGTTTCAGTCCATACTTGCCTGGCTCCAAGGCAGATGCACACATGGCAGAGAGCATCCTTTTAATGCAGGAAGAAAAAACTGATCTGGGGTGGATGACCTCCAATAGGGAATGATATAGGGAAAACTCCAAATGACATAGGGAAAACTGATCTTCCAACCTGAAAAGTACCTGGGACGAGTCCGTGTTCTCTAAAACCAAATGAATTTTAGGAACAAACGGAGGAAATGAGCAGAACATATTTATTGAGGGAAAGAAAGCTCCTGTTCGAGAGAGGGACAGGACGGGGGTCCCAAGTGGGTGTCCCCCGAAAGAGGTCTCTTTCAGGGACTTTTATACAGGAAAACCATGTGGTGAGGTGGGTCTAAAGTGAAAATCATGGAAACTCGCTTAGGTGGGCATGAGGTGGAACAAAACTATGGTCAACCAATGAGAGTACAAGCACCATTGCTCAGGTAAAATTGATTAAGTCCAGGACCAAATGGGAAAGCGAGTCACGTAGCAAGCGGGAGTGCTTGCAGAACAGAATTTTATCAGGTAGCCATCTGGTAGTAGTTGGATTAATGATTCTTCTGGCTCCCTCAGGGTGATGATAAACCTTGGACGTCAATCTTTAAGGAGGTCAGCATTTGCTTGATCTTTGGTCTTTAGGTCTGGCCCATAGCGGGAGCATTCGTTCCTCCCATACTTGCTGGATATCTTGTGTTCCATATCATCTCCTTCAAGGACCTAGCCCTGTCTTCCTGCCTGTAATATTTCTACCTAACTCAGCTGCCTGCAACACTTTCATGGCAGCAGCAAAGAGCAAAAGGACCCAAGCAAGGAGCAGAGGCAACAATGACAACAGAGAGAGAGAGAGCCTGTCTCTTTGTCTCTCTTATGTTACATTCAGACTATCCACCCCAGACTGGGGGAAGTACTCACACTCATAATCCCAGCAGTACTGAGACCCATAATCCCAGCCTTGGATCACCCATAATCCCAGTGGATCATGAGTTAATCACAAACTCTAGAAGTCCCCCCCATAACTGTGTGAGGCTTTGGGGTGGGGGGGAACAACTAGACACAAACATAACACACACTGTGCCCAGAGGCTCACTAAGAGGTGATCCGACTCTTGGGTTATGGATGCTTCTGCTCTGTTCCTACACTCTTCTCTCTGTGTTCTGTCAGGTACACAGCCTCTATTCCTCTTCCACATGCCATAGCCCAGGCAGAGTCCCCACCTCCTGCCTTCCCAGGAACACAGACTTGGAACTACCTGAACCCAAGTCCTCCTGAACTGCAGTTGCTAAATCAAGCTCTATTACTTCCAGTTTCTGGGTTTAAACTGATCAAGAGTGTGTGTGTGTGTGTGTGTGTGTGTGTGTGTGTGTGTGATGTGCATCCATCCAAGCACATCTGTGCATGTGTACATTCAGAGCTCTTTTTTTTTTACTATAAGTCTGTTAACCACTTATATAAATTATAACCAGAAATAAGAAAATATAGGTAATGGGAAGGAAAAAAATATTTTTTAAAGCAAATCGAAGTATTCCTTAGCTAGCCAAGAGGAAGCAGTGCCCAAAATCCTTCCACATGTTCCTTGTGGCAGCGCGTGCGTCCTGTCTTCCTGGTGTGAGAGGGTCAGAGCCTTGCTGAGGAGAGCGCGGCTCTGATTCCAAGCACATGGAGCTCACCACTTCTGCTCTCGATGTTCCAAACTGACCTGGAAAAAGCGGCCAGCTGGTTGATGCACTCTATGAATCTGTAAACCACTGGTGAAAAGCCGTACAAGGAACCAAGCTGCAGGAAGCGCTCCACCTGGCCCATCCTAGAGAAATCACACAGCAGGTTCTTTCCAGAGCCACCATTCTGGCAAAGTGCACAGGGCGTCAAAGAGCAAGCACACTGCCCATCCCAAGTGATTCCTCACACAGGATTACAGGAGTTATGAGAGTCAACGTCTTTGCTTGATTCTCTCTGCTTATTAATGCTGCCAGAGGATGAGAGCAAGCGGCCTCCCTCTGTGTCACATACACACCCTGCGGGGCAGCACCTGGCTTTGTTTTGGAGGGGTTGATTGTTGTTATGTGGTTTGCAGCTAGAGGGGTGACTGCCAGGCCTTCGCACGGAGCTACATCTTCCTAGGCCCTTTTTGAGATAGGTTCTCACTAAATTGTTAAATCTCCTAGGCTGGGCTTGAATTTGTGATCCTCCTGTTTCAGCCTCCCAGAGTGATGGGATTACAGGCATGTGCCTCCATATCCAGCAGCATCTAGGCTGCATATGGGGTCATGGGGTTAAATACCCCTGGCGGCCCAGGGTCAGCAGGTCTGACTGGTCTCACTGAATCAGGGCAGTCCTATTCCTTTGCTGTCTGCTTCAGGGCTGGTTTCTACAGAGAGAGGATAGCTCAAGTAGTCTTTGTCAGACAGAGCCAGCAGCCCTGCCCTGCTCAAGGAAGTAGCCTATAGGGCCGGCCAGATAGCTCAGCAGACTAAAGCGCCTGCTTAGGCAGAGTACAGTGGCCAGGGTTTGATCCCCAGCATGCTGTGCTGGCCCTGCCCCTGGAGCATGCTGAAACAGAAATTGAGACTGGACATGGTGGCTCCCGCCTGTAATCCCAGTGCTTGGGAGGCAGAAAACAGGAGAATCACCATGAGTCCGATCTGTGTAGTGAGACCCTATAGACCCTGCAGACCCTGCACCAAATATATTTTTTTAAAAAAAGGAAGTGGCCTGAAGAAAACCCAGCCCAGAGCAGGACAAAGACGAGGAACCAAGACAGAGAGCCAGAACCTGAGCAACCTTACCTGGAGTCTGCCACACGCTTGTCCCAAAACCCAAGGATCCCTTCTAATACTCAAAACTGTGCAATGGGTTTGATTTTCTACAACCCGCAGGCAGAAACATCCTAGCCAAAATGCCATGTACCTTTGAATTGTTAAGGAACAACAGAAATGAAACTCTCAACATCTCACAGTTGTACAGATTTTGGCTTTCAAAGGTTCTGTTCTCAGGAATGAATGAACAACCCACGAAGACTACAGAGTTTCAAGGAGAAAACAGACTCCTAGTAACACAGGCATCATTTTCTACTTGTATACTGTTCGTTACCAAGAGGCCTGGAGTCAGTTCACAATAAAAAGCCTATATGCCCTGGGACAATTAAAATAATTAAGTATCCAGAGGGAAAGGAGGCTGTATCAGAAAATATCCATGAAGAATATTTATTACACTGGGACCTACAGTTTAGCTCAGAGCACTCTGTCAGTCACCGTAAAAATTATCACCTTATGATCAGAAAATGGAAAATCCATGCTTACTAGGAGATATGATGCTTTTTCCTGCACCAAGTAACTCCAGAGTGGTGAAAGACACTCTGGGAAGTTTACGGTCCTAATGCTGACACTGGTGGAACCACTATGGTTTATCTGTACTTACAATCTCACCAAAAATTCCACCACTAATCTAAGTACGTGAATATTACCAGATTCTGACAGAGAATTGTCAACATCAGCACTTTCAAGAAACTACAATGTGTTGCAGTGAATTTTTTTAAACAGGGGGAAAATATAACAGAAACAGAGACAAAAAGCAACATAGAACAATAAAAATGGTACAGAATTTCAAAACAAAAATAGAAACTTAACAAAGGTTAAATTATATTACATATAGGCAGCAAAACGGTAGCAGCGTCACGGGACTATGGCCAGTAACAACAGGAGGGCGTGGGTTCTGCAGCCTCTCCTGGACCCTGAGGATGGAGAGGGCAGAAAGGTGGAGAGCAAAGGGATAAAAAAGTAGAAGGCAGACCGTGCACCATGCAGGGGAGTCCTCGCGGGGGTGAGTGGCTCCAGACCCTGTGGAAACTAGGAAGCGAGGGGGGCATGGAGAGGTTGTGCCTGCCTGAAGACATGAAAGACGCAAGATCTGCACAGAACTGAGGACCGGAGTGCGCTTCTGGGTAGTGCAGCTAATCTGTAGAGGCCATGCACGCCACCGTGCTAGTTCAGTACTGTCGCTACCCACATTCCACTGCTGAGCAGTGATGAGTGGTGACATGCTCAATCCCATGGTGATAGGTTCTGGCCCTAGCATGAAACGCTAAAATCATTATGGTGGTCATCTAATACGGCCAATGCCTTTAAAAACAAAAAAAAAGGGCCATCTTCCCAAGACCACCTCCCCCTTCTTCTCCAACTTAGCCCAAGACATAATTTACTTCCACCTTTCCTGCCACCTCAGAGAAGAGCCCAGTCAGCTCCCTCAGGTATATCTAAACATCTCCTCCATACGCTACCCCTGGCAAAAGGCCGTAAAAGCCTCAGCCTCCCTTTGTTCCAATGGAGCAAATTCCTCCTCCTTCTCCACATTCTCTCCCATTTTTCCTCCAGGAAAATAAAGTCCGTTTCCCTTCTGCCTGTTTCTCTGCTGTGTAGAGTATCTAACATATGGCTAATTAATGATGGCATGTGGGCCTGATCTATGGTGGTCCAGCTGCAGAGCCAGCTTCTCTGCCCCAGTGACCGTATCTGTCTCATTCACCTTTGGTTGGAGCCACGGCAGCAGGGGCTAGCTCCATGGGACCATGCTGATATCTCCACTTCCAGGTGGGCTGTACTCCCCTCCCCACCACTGCCACATGACCACCTCTCCCAGCCTTCTACAGACCATCTGAGAGGTGCCAGGTATGTGGCAGCCTTGGCTCCTGACAAAATTGAACCCCAACACACAAAGAAAATCTCCACTCCTACATCTCGCCCTCCCCTCACTAGAATCATCTTGTAGTTTAATCCCCATCAAAGTCTCCCCCCATGTTCCCAGTTGGGACTTTTGAAAAGTGACTGGATCCTGAGATCACCATACACATCAGTGTATAGTGAGGACAATTTCAGTGGTTGGAGGTGGCTCACTGGAGGGGTGACTGAGCATGGTGCATTCTTGTCCCAGGCCTCCATCTCTCTCTCTCTCCCTCTTCTCCTCTCTTTGTTCTCTCTGCCTCCTGCCTACCTGCCTGCCATGGGGTATAATGTTTCCTCAACCACTTCCTTCGACTACGCTCCTTCTGCCTTGGAGTCGGCCAATCGTGGCCTGAACTAATAAAAATTGTGACCCAAAATAGACATCTCCTCCTGTAAGTAGCGGGCATCAAGTATTCTGCCCCAGCACAGGAAAGTGACTAATATACCCCTCAAACCTTGCAGCAGAGCCCGCCCTCAGGCTCTGTTAAAAATGAAGCTTAAATCAGGAGATGTTATCCATGTCATAGGACATCACAAAGCAGAAAATACAGAGTGTCAGATCCTAGTCAGCTCACATTCTTGTTGTTCAAGCCCTTGACCACTGCCCAGCTCTGGAGAGAGGGGTCACAGAGAAGAGAGGGACTCTTGGGGGAAACAGGCTCAGTGCTTGGCCAAAGGCAAAACAAAAGGCTGATGAAGTGGATTTGTGTGGTGTTGCTTCCAGTTTCTCATGCCTCTCATTTTAGGCAGGAAGGAAAAAGAAAGAGAGAGAGAGAGAGAGAGAGAGAGAGAGAGAGAGAGAGAGAGGGAGAGAGAGAGATGCATATTCTAATGCCCTAAGCACTCATTTAAAAAAATAGAACCTTGGGTTGGGGGGCCGTGACCCTAATCCTCCAGCCTCTCCACAGCATCACATCTTACCAGCTGTTTGCAAAGCATAAGCCAATGTGTGGCAGAGGAGACTTTCTTGACTGTGTCAGATTTATGCAATTGTGTTCAACCGTCACCACAGGGCCTGGGGGTGTAGTTCAGCAGTAGAGTATTTGCCTAACATGTATAAGGCTCTGAATTCAATCTCAAGTACCACTAAAAAAGTCATCACAGATCCAGAGGCTTGCCTGAGGACCATAGCTGACTACTGGTAAAGGGTGGTATCTCCTTGAGGGGAGAAAAATCCAAAAATATTATTGTTTTCCTTTCCATCACTTTTACCTCAATGACTCGCCATATGGTCCATGACATTAAGAAAATAAAACGCCATTAAATAATTCCATTTTATGAAGCACCTATGAGACAGCTCTAGTGTGTCCTCAGGCATGAGCCAGCCAGCTGCCTCCCAGGGCCCTGGTGCTTTTCTTTCAGTAGCTTGGAGTGCCAGAGTCCAGGCCCAGGACCCAGGCCACTGGGTGCTGGGGCTCTGAATTTGGACCACAAGGTGTCTTTCTGGGTGCCAGTCTAGATGGGATCTGCTAACAGGATCCCAGAGCCTCTGGCTTCCTCTCCCTCCACAATGGGGAGCTTTTAACAAGGCTTTGTGGCTTCTACCCAGCGCCCCCTGCTGGCAGAGCCTAACTGAACAAAAATAAAGTTTGCAGGCCCGGTACTCCAAAAAACTTTCAGTCTCTGAGAGTCAACAGTGTCATTTTTAAATATTGCCTAATCTATGAATTCACAATTAAAAGTAAATATCAAGGAAGGCATGGTAACGTATAGTCTCGGGGAGCTAGCTCAGCAACTAAAGCACCTGCCTGGCAAATGCAAGGTCCTGAGTTCGATCCCTGGTACTGAAAAAAAAAAAAATTGCAGTAAGAAATGTAGTCTGGTATTGTCTTGCAACAGTATCTCGGTGAGCAAGGTGGCTTTGGGGAAAGACTTGCAAGCATGGGGGATGCCTCTCCTGCATTCAGCAGCAACTACAGTATCATCAGTAAGGTAGACAGGATGCCGAAGATGTTGGATGCTGTTTGGGATGTCACTGGGAAATCAAACGATGCAGAGAGGTGCAGAGAAAAAGAAAAGCAGGGAGGGCTTGGCATTTTCCGAAGCTCTACACCTTGTGGAACAGACGGATCTGGCGGCTTGTAACTCATTCATTCATTCTGAAGGAAAAGCAGCCATACTATACTATCCTCGATCTGCTGCCCCACGCTGTCCTTTATGCTTTGGTGAAGCGATAAACAGGAAATAAGGAAATAAGGTCGCACTTAGAACTCCTAGGACCCCCAAGTGGTCCCTCCTACAGCATGAACTACCTGCCTTGGGCTCACTCCCAGCCCACCCCTCTCGCCCAAGCAAGGCAGGGCATTCTGGTCACTGTATGCAACGTTTTGAAAAGATGGCCACTGACTGGCATTCCTCAACCAGAACACCAGTGTTCAGAGACCCATGGTAGTCAAGGTGTTAACCATGATTGAGAAAAAAATCTGCAGACCTCTGGAAAATGGTCTCTATGAGAAGATTCACACTCATAGGCCATACCTGGGAGGATGGAGACCTTTGGAAGCCTCCAAAATGGAGACTCCAACCCCTGGTGGCAGTAGATGCTCCTCTGCCCCCCTAGTCATCTTCCAGAAGGTTCTC
>PVKN010026078.1:0-13921 GCA_004027915.1 Capromys pilorides
AAATAAATAAATAAATAAAAAATTTAAAAATAACTCAAGCACAGGGGATCTTCCAAACAAAGAGTCCTATGGTTCATTTGGAAATGTAGGGGTTTTACATCAAAATCGTAATTGCATGAATGCACAGGACACTAAGTGCGAGCTAGCAATCATGCATTTACTTTGAAACATTTTTTCTACTCCGTAACCTGAGAAATCTGTAAAACCCAGCATAGGATGATTAAAGCCTGCTTTCTGTACTAAAGAGGGGCTTCCTATTTCTTTTTTTTCTTTTTTGGGGGGCTATTTCTTATTTTGATATTTGTCTTCTAAAGACGGATCTAAATGGCCAATAAATACACAAGGAAATGTTCAACATCTCTTTCCATTAGAGACATACAAATTAACACATTCATGGTGGGCAATAAGTCATGTATCTCGCTGCTGGGGTGGCTTGAACCGCTGGTGGTACATGTATAACTGTTCCATTTTATTAGTAAGAAGATACATTAAAGTGATTAGATCCATTTGTACGACCAGTGGTACAAGCTGCCCAAACAGGAAATCAGTCATGTAACACCGGCAGTTGAAGCGGCCAAGAATTAAAACAATACTGAGATTGCATCTTACTCCAGAAAGAAAAGTTATCATCAAGAAAGCAAATAACAACAAATGCTGGTAATACTGTGGGAGGAAAGAAAGACTTCACATTGATGTTGAGAATGTAAACTAATACAACTACTATGGAAATCAGTGTGGTTCAAAAAACTTAAACTAGAAAATCCATTCTATTACCCTTCTAGAATGTGGATATCACATTACAGGGATACATGTGTAGCAGCAAATTCATAATAAGCAAATCTTACAAATGGCATATATGCCCATCAACACATGAATAGGTAAAAGAAATATGGTATTTATATGTAATGGAGTACTACTCTGCCATAAAAGATAAACGTGAAACATTCACATAGGTACATGCATACACTTAAGGACATAATAAGTGAAATACATCAGATATAGACACTTAGATATCACATTTTCTCTTATATGAATAAACCAAACTATAATAAAGAACAAAATAAAAGATGAACACCAGGCATGGTGGCACACACCCATAATCCAAGCATTTTGGAAGGCTGAGGCAGGAGGTTTGCTGTTGAGTTTGAGGCTAGTCTGGGATACAAAGTGGGTTCAAGGCCAACCTGAACTGCACAGTGAGACCTGGTCTCAAGAAATATAAATATATAAATAAAAGATAGACAATAGCAAGTAGTGAGATAACTCTTTTGCAAAATGGAAGGGAACCAAGAAATGGGGAGGGGAAGGGAAGTGATGAAAGAATTAAGATGTGTGTGTGTGTATGTATATATGTGTATGTATATATGTGTGTGTGTGTGTGTATATATATATATATATATATATATATATGCAACAATTCTTGAGGAATGTAACATATTGCAAAGATGTACTAATGAAGTAATAAAAACTGAAAAAAAGATGGCTCTATTTCCACAACTTTAATATACTGCATGAATCATTCCAAGCCCTACTAAATCAAGATCTCTGGAGTTGGGCACCCTACACTTGTTCCTTACAATTGTTCCACTGGAAATGTGATCTACAGCTGAGGTTGAAAAACCTAACTATACACTCCTATTTACCTGTCTTGTTATCAAACAAAACCTTGGGCTTTATAACTTTGTTAACCATTTTTTTTGAGGCAAGGTCTTACTACCTAGTCTAGGCTGGCCCTAAACACCACTTGAACCTTTGGCAATCCTCCTGCTTCAAGTTCCCTAGTTCTGGGATTATAGGCATATAGTATCACACCTGGCTGTTAAACAATTCTTTTAAAAAAACAACTGATCAGGTGCCTTATGTTTTTTTTTTAATTTTTTTTTTCTTATCTTGAGATAGGTATGCTTGAGTCATTTATTTTACAGCCACAGGGCCAATGAGATGGCTCAGCAGTCTAAAGAGCCTATTAGGCAAGCTTAAGCAACCACAGGGACCAAAGTTCGATCCCCAGCACATCATGCTGTGCCAGCCCCAGCCCCTATGGCAGGCTGAGCTGGACATAACATAAGTAAATAAAGTTTTACAGCCATATATAGAAAAATCTCAAAGATTTAGGATTACATTCATTTTTTAGCATGCAATTTCCTACTTGGTAGCCAGACAGGCCAAGGAGGAGGGAGAAGGGACTCATACACTTAGATGTGGGAAGGCATCTCACAGCTGTTGTCTTGGAAACTTTGCTGCTATTCATTTTCAAGAGTTTTTTGCTCAGAAAGGAGTCCCTGGGGTGAGATCACAACCGTCATCACTCTGATGACTTACTAGGAATGGGTTTAAGTGGAGAACTCAGGTTGGTTATCTGAGAGGCCAACGCAGACCTTATTGAAAATAATAATTTTAAAATGACATTTAGGAAGCAAAATGCATTTCAGGAGCCTATCTACAGATGTGGAACTGCTAGTCAATAGGTATGTTCAACCAGAGTGGCTACTTGTGATTGTACATACACACACACACACACACACGACACATGGAAATGTGCACACTCATCAGCACACTTTCTGCCCAGATGTGCACAATGTCTCTGGCTGTAGCATCAAGTCTACATGGAGATGGGAAATGTAGGCAAGATGCAAGCATGGAAAGAGGGCAAGAGATCCCTAATTGCCATAAAGGACTGACTGCCTACATTTTCCTCCACGATAAAATTTCAAGTGTGCACCATCATATTTTAAAATCACATTTACTGAGGCACACTTCACATAAATTTCATGCAACAAAAGATACAAATAAACACAGTTTATAATTGCTAAATCTTGGCAATAGCCTATATGCCCATCAACACATGAATGGTGTTATGGTTTGTGTATAGGTGTCCCCCCCAAAGCCTCATGCAGTTGTTTGGCGGCTTCTGGAATTCATAATTGATTATTGTGGGTGTGGGTGCTACACCTCCCCTGGGGCAGGTGATCTGCATTTCAATGTAAAGGAAGAGAAGTTAGCTGCTTGAGCTGCTTCTAGCTCTCTCTTTGGCTCTTGCTCTTAGCTGCCGCACGAAAAGTTGTTTTCTGCCCTGTGCCACTCTGCCTTGGAGCCACCTGAATATGGACTGAAACCCCAGTAACTGTGAGCTAAATAAACTTTTCCTTCCCTCATTTTGAGTGTTGGGTATTTGTCCCAGCAAGGAGAGAAGAGTAACTAAGACAAATGGATAAAAGAAATGTGTTTATATACAATAGAGCACTACTCTGCCATAAAGAATAAGTCTGAGACATTCATAAGCAAATGATATACCCTGAAACCAGAATATTAAGTGAAATAAATCAGACACAGAAGCTTCGATATTACACAGTTTCTCTTATATGAGAAGCCCAAAATATAAAGAGCAAAGTAAAATAGATAACAGAACAGTGCTTGCCCTGGTAAGCATGAGGATGATATATATGAAAGTAGGGAGATCTTTTCCAAATAGGAAGGGGAACACGAGCTGGAGGGAGAAAGAGGAGAGGAGGGGAAAAAAGAATTGAAAGAGAAAAATGGAAATGGAGCTTTTAAAAAATGGATAAGAGACCAAGAGTTGGAGGTACAGCGAGGGATAGGAGGGGTAAGGGACAACAAAAGAATAAAGATGTATTAGGTAAATGTACCAACTTCCCACTTAAATGTAAACTTTTGTCTACCACAAACATAATAATGTACTATGTGCTAATAAGAAGGTATATATGCAGTGACTTTCAGCAGATATACATAATTATGCACTCTGATCTTATTTCAGAACTCCTTTATCACTTTATTTTTTTTTTTGAGGTAATGAGCAGAACATATTTATTGAGGGAAATAAAGCTCCTATCCAAGAGAGAGACAGAAGGGGGGTCCCAAGTGGGTGTCCCTGTCCTTTATCACTTTAGACAGACCTCTTTTCCCATGTAAGTCACTCTCTATCCCTGTCCCATCTGTGTGGAACTGCCTTTTCTGGGCATTTCCTATAAATCCACTTATGAGGGCCAGCGAGATAGCTCAGCAGACTAAGAGCCTGCTTAGCAAAGGGTAGGAACCGGCGTTTAATCCGTGGCACCACATTTCGTGCCAGCCCTGCCCCCAGGTGTGCTGATCCAGCGATGAAGTCTGGGAGTGGTAGTGCAAGCCTGTAATCCCAGAGCTGGGGAGGCTGAAAACAGGAGGATCACTATAAGTCCAAGCTGCATTGTGAGACCCTGGTTTTTTCTTTTTTGGTACTGGGGATTGAACTCAGCATCTTGTGCTTGCAGGGCAGGCACTTATCAAATCCATTTTCATAGGAGAACAACTCTCCATATTAACTCACTGACTTGCTAATCAATTCATCCATTAATGGAATGAATAGACAAAATCATTAAGGAGAGCGGAGCACCAACCATCTCCTGAAAGTCCCTCCTGCTTCTACATCTTATGTTCTCAAAAAGAGGATTAAATTTCCACATTAATTTTGCAGAGGCAAACTCTTACTTTGTCTGCCAATAGACATGTATTTTTCTGTCTAAATTCTCCACATTTCCAGGTATTTTTGTGCACAGTGGGATAAGGCATACAGCCTTCTTCCTGCTCTCACAAGAAAAAGAGTTTCTGATTTTACCACGTCATAATATGTCAGCTGCAGGCTTAAAGTTACAGATGCTCTCTATAGGTTAAGGACACTCCCTTCATTCTCCAGTTTGACCAGACTATTTATCATGAATGGGACTTAGATTCTGTCAAATTCTTTAATTCCCCCAGTGCCCTTTGACTTTCCACCATGTGAGGACATAGTAGGAAAGTCCTCAGTGGGTACCACTTGACAGCACTTTCTGCTTGGTCCTCTTTGCTATAAGGACGATACAAATAAGCTTATTTTACTTATAAATTACTCCTTGTGTGCTACTTTGACACATAGCAGGAGGAAACAGTCTAAGACAGCGTCCATTTTGTCAGCATTTAAAAGCTCAATATCAGAGGGGAAGGGCAAACACTGAAATTGCTCATTTCCCCTCCACAGCAGTTACCATAGCAGAGAACAGGGGGAGGTCAAGTGGAATAAGTAAAGCCTTGGTGGTTGAGTCAACACTTGACTGCTATTGGCATGATGGAACATTTGTGGCTGACCTAGAACATGTACAAGGAATGGTTTCATGTGTAGAGTCAGGTAAAGGTTTGTGTCTCTAGCTGATACTTTATAATGTCTGTGAACTTCCTGAAATGTGGGAATAAATACCCTTGTCCTATTGCATAGTGGCAAGGATTCAATACTGCTTCACCGCAAGACTTGACCCTTTAAGGTATGAAATGTCCACTGAGGTCACTGGGTCTCTAAACATCACCCAGCTCGTATAGAAAGTAAATAGTTAGGGATGCCAGCTAGAATACAGCCTAAGTTCATATGGTAGAGCAGAGTTTTGCTGCCTGTGTGACTTTGGCGCATTCCCTAAAATGGAACCAGCACTGTTGTAAATGATGGGTCTGTGGGAGAGGACGAAATGAGTGAACCTTCAGGAACACATAGAAGAGTCTAGCTCTGAGTAAGCATCACCGAAGTGCACTACTATGCTACCCATTCACATTTTCACACCACTGTTCTGATTTTAGGCCTCCGAGTATGAAGCAAGAAAGCTGCCCGTTATACACCTGGTCCCCAGGACCTGAGTGGCAACCCTGACAGAGTCATCTTAACTCTCAAGCTCTCTGATGAGATCCCAAGTTCTGATCTGAGAAACTCACCTGTTCTCAGGTCACTTGTACCAACAGGAGACACAGATTTTTGCAGCAATGCAGTCCTGGGGCTTCCCTAAAGACAGTGACACAATGCAGAATTGGTTTTTGGCTTGGAAGAAGCTCAGGTCCCTGACTGGGTGGGTCCTGTAGGATTCTGTAAGGGAAAGAAGGTAAATTCAATCATTCAGGCTTCTTGAAATTAAAAGACACAGGTCTAAACTCCAGTAGGATTTTCAAATAAACTAATGCTTCCCTGGTTCTCAGGAAGCAGACATGAAACTACCGTTCACCAACCAAGTGGACTAGGCAATAAGGAAAGGCTCTTGGAAACCCGATTCAGGGAACCAGTGCTAACATTCAGGGGCTCCTTCTGGGAGCAGTGGCCTCTGCTTCCACCCTTATGCACTAGAGGACTTTCTTCCAGCCTCACTGCTTGGCTGGTATAAGTGCTGTTCGCACTGTGGCACCTCAAGTAGCAGCTGCAATGCTCTGGACTTGCCCCATCCCTCTTCCAAATCTCCAGGTGCACAGCTCCTCTTGATATGCTCTGGTCTGCTGGTTGGGGATTTCAGAGTAATGATCTGAGATTCAAAGAGAAAGAAACCACTATTTATAAACAAACCTGCATTCTAACATTACTTTGCTTTCACATGTTTATTTGGTATTAGCAATGAGGTACTCAGGCAAAGTCTTGCATGGGGCATTACTACTTGACTGCTAAGGAGAAGGACAGCACATAGCCAGCTTATCACAGTCTTAATTGTTTTTTGTTGCTGAACCGGGGATCGAACTCAGGACCTTGCACTTGCCAGGCAGGCATTTGTGCCCCTGAGCTATCTCCCTGGCCCCACAGTCATAATTGTTTACACGCACAGCACAATGCTGAAGTATCAAGTTTTAATTCCACATCTTTCCCACACCTTTGTAGCAGCAGATGTTTGCACCTGGATCTCAGAGTCAAGTTCTGCCAATTCAAGCAAACATAGCTCTGTTCCTGGGTGGCAGTCAGTAAAATGGTACAAAAGCACATGGACGTCATTCACACGACACAGACATCTTATGCCTTCCTTATGACAAGGAGCAAAGATGGAGATCTAGGCTGGGAAACTGACAACATGCAGAATGGGAACCAGATGAGAGGAGGTGGGGAACACTGGTGTGCAGTCTCCTCTGCGCTGAAAGCCTCTCAGTGTTCCACAGACGATGGACAGGAAAGATGAGGACACATCTTTGGGAAAGAAAGATGGGACTCCTTTTCCAACAGTGACTGCTTGGTGTCCATAAACAGCTCAACTCCCCAAAGCTGACAACATGGAACTGCCTGAATCCCTACAGGTCTCTGTCCCATGAGGATGAGCATCTCAGTTCTCTTCCATCCACTGCCTGAGCAGCCTCTGGAACATGTTGTTGCTTTCCTGTTGCCTCTCCGGTTGGCACTTTTCCTCTGGCTCCTGCTGCTGCTGCATCCCACCCGGCTGGAGGCCAGGCAGATTGGTGCCCCGACTGAGGGTCAAGCCACTGACACCTTGCACGAGGGTTTCCCAGGAGGAGGGATTGAGAGTCCCTTTCCTCTCTCCAGTGGCCACAGAAATATTTGGTGTGCGGGGCTCACAGTAATGACACTGGCATCTGAATTTATTCTGAGATCTATTTTCTGGAAAAGAGATCCTGGTTTCCCTTTCGATTGGGTAAGGTACCATGTGATCACGGTGCCTGCGTCTCACGTGCCCCAGGAAGGCTTTCTTCCTCTGAGAGAACCCCAACCTTTCCCACTGCTGCTCCGGCAGAGTCTTCTCTTCCCTGTACTGCTGCTCGAACAGTCTCTCTTGCAGAGGTGCAGAGGGGTTTGAGCCAGGACTGATGTTCAGGTCACTGGGGTTCATCATTAGCTGTCCTGTGGAGTAAGGCTGAGGGACTGCTGTCCCCTCCTGGGACTTCTCTGCAGCAGCCATCTGGGAAGATCCAGAACTCAGCCCTGGATTCCATTTCTGGAGTGGATCCATGGAGGTCTTGTCTGAGCCAGAAGCTCTACCAGCCCTGCAGTCTAGATGGGAAGGTGAAGCTGGAGGTTTTCAAGTAACTAGAGTGGAGGTAGGAAAGTGCAGGGCCAGAAGATGCCAGACTGCAACCAAAGGAAAAGAGAAGAAAGAAAACCCGTGACTATTCATCTTACTCCAATTTTCTATACCTCCCCTTCTTAGGTGTAAAATGCAGCTGATCATGCAATCTACTTTCTAGGCTACTTCCAGAGAGCTTACAATACATCACAAAGGTTATAGAAATAGGGCCTGTCACTACCACTGTGAGGGATCCACAATGTTGAAATGTCATGAACAATATTAATTCTTTTGTCTTGTTTTCCCATAGTAGGTAGCAAACCTTGGGGCCTCGATCTCTAGTTATATCCCGCTCTTTTTATTTATTTTTAAATTATGAGACAAGGCCCTATTAATTTTGGGCCCAACCTAGGACTAAGCTATAGATCCTTCTGCATCAGCCTCCTGAGTGGTAGGATTACATGTATATGCCACTATTTCCTGCCCTTTCTGAGTTTTTCTGAGTCACTCTCAAGACTAATTGTAAGGATAAGCAATGGATGACTAACATATACTTTTTTTCTTTTCTTTTTTGACTGTTGGATTTTGAAAAAAAAAATTATTTTTAATAAGAAATAATATGAGTTTCAAACCACGTTAGTAGTACATATGTAACAATTGATACAATACATATTGTTATTCTCATAGTATGCTGAGCTGTAAAAGGCTTAAATCAACAGCTTTCAACATTGTCAATTTCACCAGTAACCTACTACAATTATGGAACATTGGACTATGTAACACATACTTTTCTGATGAGTATTTTTATTTTATTTTATTTTATGTCTTTTTGAGACAGCAGCTCGCTATGCAGTTCAGGCTGGCCTTGAGCTCACTTTTGTAGCCCAGGCTGGTCTCGAACTCGCACCGATCCTCCTGCCTTAGCCTCCCAAGTGCTGGGATTACAGGCATGCACCACCACACCCAGCTTTTGATGAGTATTTACATATTTTCACAAAGTAGGCTTTGATTAAGTTGGAAGTATTTGTACCATAGTTACACATTCTTTTAATTTTTGCCTTTGGGATACTTGGCTTTATATTTAGTCCAGAAGCTGTTCTCATATATGAAAATTATCTCAAAATTCTCAATGCATATAAATAAGAATTTTCCTATTAAAAGACAGGAGACATGTAGAGACAGCAAACAAAAAGAATGAAAAACTAAATGAAACCAAACACTGCTTCTTTAAAATGATGCATTTAATTGATCAACTTGTATCAGGAAAAAAGGGAGGAAGGAAATAAGTTACCAATAGCAGTAACTTCTTCTATTGAAAGAGGAGATTTCACTACAAACTCAGAAAACAACAAGGAAACAGTATAGTCATACTTAAATAGGGTCCATACAAATTATATAGTTTATATCACACGGACCAATTACTGGGGAATCATAAACTACCAAAATTGAATAGAAATGAAATTCTGGGGCCGGCGAGATGGTTCAGTGGTCTAAAGCGCCTGCTTAGGAGGGCTCAGGCAACTGCGGGGACTGCAGTTCGATCCCCGGCACCACATGCTGCGCCAGCACCACCACCAGGGCAGGCTGAGCCAGCCACAAAAATGAATAAATAAAGAAACAAACAAACACAACAAGCAAACAAATAAATAAATAAAATTAAAAAAAAAAAAAAGAAATGAAATTCTGTGCATAGGCCTTAATTTATAGAAATTAATTGTTTTGTATTTTTTAGTAAGGGTTTACAGGGTCTTAGAGTCTCACTACGTAGATCAGACTCGTAGTGGTCCGCCTGTGTTTAGTTTCCCAAAGTGCTGGGATTACAGGTGGTGCATGCCACCAAGCCCAGTCTCAATTGCTATCTCAGAGCATTCTACAGGTGGGGTCAGCACAGCAAGGTATGCTGGGGATCGAACCCCAGCCCTTGTGTCTGCCCAAGCAGGTGCTTTAATCCATCTGGCCAGCCCCCTGAAATTAAATTTGTAGTTAAAAATGTTTGTAAATTCTCTAGGCCCAGAGGATCTTATTGGTAAATTCTAGCAAACATAAAATGAAGACATTATACCAATTTGAAATAATTTCTTCAAGAAAATGTAGCAGAAGGAACACACATATATATTATGAGGCTAGCACTGCACTGATACCTAGAAACTAATAATATTCAGTCTTACCAAATGCACAAAATTCTTCAACAGAAAATAAGTAATATATGAAAAGAATCATAAGCCATGATCAAGTAGATTTTATGCTAGGAATACAAAGGTTCTTCTTTTACTAAATAAAAATTTGTCAGTGAAATCCACAGATCATGAGTTCACGTGAAGAAGAAAAGTGACAGGATCATATTAAGGTATGAGAAAAACTATTTGACAAGATGAAAAATCCACTGATAATATTAAAAACTCTAATACTTTAGGAATTAAAGATCACTTCATGCACCTGTTAAAGGGCATATATGAAAATCATACAGCTAGTATAATGGTCATTAAATGTCCTAGATGGTGGAACAATGCCAGAACAGTCACTACTCCTATACAGATTCAATGCAGTCTCAATCCAATGAGAAAGGAGGAATAGTATACTGTCTCTTCTCATAGATCTCACAGCTATATACTTAGAATACCCAATGTACGAGGTACAATTAAAACATATAGTGAATGTTATTGGTATTTAGTACAGGGTCTACAGGGTCTCACTATGCAGATTGGACTTGTAGTGATTCTCCTGTTTTCAGCCTCCCAAGGGCTGAGATTACAGAGGCAGGCCACCACAGCCAGTCTCAATCACCGTCTCAGCACTCCCCTGGGGTGGGGTCAGCAATGCACGCTGGGGTAACCCCAGCCACTGTGCTCTGCCTAAGCAGGTGCTCTAGTCCACTGAGCTATGTGGCTAGCCCTTATAGTGAGTGTTTAAATTAAAAATAAAATATAGTAAATATACATTGCCATTAAACGTCCTGAAGATACTCTCTTTACTTCTAATATACTTATCCCATCATTCTCACTACTTTTCTTTTTTTTATGTATTTTAGGGAAGGGTCTACAGGGTGTTCAGATCTCACTACTAGATCAGACGCATAGTGATCCACCTGTTTAAAGCCTCCCAAGAGCTGGGATTACAGGCATGTGCCACCATGTCCAGTCTCCATTGCTGTCTCAGCATGTCCTGAGGGCGGGGTTGGCACAGCAGGCATGGCTGGCACCGGGATTGAACCTCCGGCTCCTGAGCCTGCTTGCAGGTGCTTTAATCCACTGAGCTATGTGGCTGGCCCTCTCACCACTTTCTGAACCAGTTGGGGAAGTTCTCTGCCACATCTTTAGTTCTATTGTCATGGTTGTTTTAATGTCCTGAATAAATTAAAAAACATTTACCTTTCAAGATCATTTTGACTTTGGGGAAGACCCACAAGTTATATAGTACCAGATCCAGTGAATAAAGTGAATGAGGTCACATGGTAGTGATTTTCTACAAGGCTGTGCCTTTCCACTGCCTAGAGTATAGCAGCAGTATTCAGCATAGTTTTTAAAATCACAACTAACAAAAACACAAGAAAGGACTTCCATAACTTTTTCAGAAAATGATAAAAACAATGGGAGGGAGTTGCAGAGACAGCTTGGTGGTCTAAAGGCCTGTCTGGGAAGTGCAGATTCCAGGTTCAATGCCTGGTACTGCACGCCTTGCTAGCCCCTGAAGTGGGCATGGTGGCGCATGACTGTAATCCCAGTACCGGGGAGGCTAAGACAAAAAGATCACTAGAAGTCTGATCTGCATAGCAAGACCCTATATCAAATAAATAAATAAATAAATAAATAAATAAATATTTTTTAAAAAAATAATGGGATAAGTATATTACAACGAATGTGAGTACTTTGAGGGCAGTTAATGGTGATGTGCACCTTACTGTAACAAGTTGTTTTAAAAGTTAAACATTCATTATATATGCTGATCGTAACTCATATCTCATCCAAAACTCAAGGCAAACACAGGTAAAACAACCACATAACTATGAGCAACCTAAGTTTTAAAACAACACTGTATAATAGCTTCAAATCCAGTGAAATACTTACATACAAAACTAACAAAATATATACAGGATCTCTCTATAAAATATCCAACAAAGAAATCAAAGAAGGCATAATTAATAGAAATACTGTGTCTGTGGATCAGAAAACTCAATATGGAAATAGATCAATTATCCCTGAGTTGATCTATAGAATGAATGAAATGTCAACCAAAATCATGGAATGAAACATGTACATACATGTAGGCTGATTCCACAATTCACATGGAACTTCCAAACTTCTGAAACAAGAACGAAATGAAAAATTCACCTCATTCAGTTTTAAAACTTGCCATAAAGTTACAGAAATCAAGGATACTACTGGATTCAATACTGTCAAGATGGCCACATTCCCAAAACTGTTGTACTGATTCAATGTAGTCTCAATCAAAATACCAACAGAAAACATCACAGAACTAGAGAAAACACTTCTAAAATTCATATGGAACCAGAAGAAACTCAGAATAGTAAAAGCAATCTTGGGCAACAAGAGAAAAGCAGGAGGTAATACATTACCTGATCTCAAGCTATGCTACATAGCATCTGTAATATGTCACGGTAGTGGAATGAAAAGACATGTGGATTAATTGAGCAGAGTAGATGATACAGAAACATCTCCAGCCACATTTAGCTATTTGATTTTTGACAAAGTGACAAAAAGGAAACATTGAAGGAAAGGTACCTGTTCAGCAAATGAGGATGGAAATACTAGGTATCTGTCTGCAGAAGACTGAAACTGTATTCATATCTCTTATCAAGTAACCAACCTAAAATCAAAGTAGATCAAAGATCTGAACATTAAAAGATAAACATCAAACCTACTGAAAGAAAAAAATAGATAAAACACTTTAAGCCACAGGTATAGAAATGGATTTCATAAGCAGACTCACAACTGGACAACAAATTAACAGCAAGAATCAACAAATGGAATTACATCAAATTAAAAGCTTCTGTACAGGGTTGGAGTGATAGCTTGGAGGACTAAGAGCCTGCCTAGTAAGCTCAAGGTTCTAGGTTCAATCTCTGGTATTGCATGCTGTGCCAGCCCCAAATCCAGGCATGGGGGTGCATGCCTGTAATCCCAGCACTAGGAAGGCTGAGAGAAGAGGATTACTACAAATTCAAACTGTGTAGCAAGACCCTATACTAAAAGAATAAAAATAAACAATATTTTGAAAAAGCTTCTGTACAACAAAGGAATCAATTAGTAGAGCGAAGAGACAACCAAAAGAATGGGGAAAAGTTTTGCCAACTATTCCTCAGACAGAAGTCTAATGTAAAGAACTAATGTAAAGAACTCAAAAAAAAAAAAAAAATAGAGAACCTAAAGTAAAAGAGCCAATCAATAAATGGACAAGTAAAATAAACAGACACTTCTCAGAGGAAAAAAGGCAAGTGGCTAACAAACTTTTGAAAAAATGTTCAAAATTCCTAACTACTAAAGAAATATAAATTAAAAAAAACCTAAGATTCCATCTTATACCGGAAAGAATGGCAATCATCAGGAAATAAAAAAATAACAAATTCTGGCATGGCTACAATGAAAAAGGCACTCTTATATCTCGTGAATGGGAATGTAAACTAATATAACCATTATGGAAATTCCTAAAAGAACTGAAATTAAGATCTGAGGAGATAGCTCAGCAGCAGCAGCACAAGTGCTTGCTTGGCAAGCCCAAGGTCCTGAGTTTGATCCCTGGTACCAAAAAAATAAAAACAAAAACAAAACCCCAACCCTCCCCCCAAATCACTGTAACATTAGAAATTCTACATGACTCAGCTATTTTCTTCTAGCTTTCTTCCCCAAAGAGCTAAAGACATACTATAGTGTTACATACATACCAATGTCTATAGCAGCATGGGGTAAAACAGTTAAACCCTGGAAGCAACCTGAATATCCATCAACAGACAGGATAAAGAAAATGTGCTATCCAAACATAACGGATCATGACTCAACTATAAAAGATACATTTGAGACATTTGTAGGAAAATGGATGCAGCTGCAAAATGTACTGTTGAATGAAATAAATCATACACATGGCCAGTAGTTCTGGCACCTGTGTATAATCCTAGCACTTAGGAG
>PVKN010026079.1:0-13927 GCA_004027915.1 Capromys pilorides
AAGACACTTTTTTAAGTTTCAAGAGATATTTAATTGTAATCCTAGTACTCAGGAAGGCTAAGCCAGGAGAGGGACAGTTTGAACACAGCCTGGAATATTTAATGAGACCCTGTCTCAAAAACAAAAGAAGGCTAGAAGTATATAGTTGAGTACAAAGTCCCTGGGTTTAATTGTGTGTATGTGTGTGTGTGTGTGTGAGAGAGAGAGAGAGAGACAGAGAGACAGAGACAGAGAGAGACAGAGATCCAGAGAGAGAGAGAGACAGAGACAGAGACAGAGAGACAGAGACAGAGAGAGACAGAGATCCAGAGAGAGAGAGAGAGACAGAGACAGAGACAGAGAGACAGAGACAGAGAGACAGAGACAGAGAGAGAGAATTGGACATTCATACCCAAAAGAAAGCATTAGTATCAGAATGATGCTCTTTGGTCTCTTTGATCTTTCTACTGACAACTCCGAATCTAGAAAAGCAGAAACATATGAACCAAAAGCGATTTTCAGCCAGAATTTTATGCCCAGCCAAACTAGCAGTCACACAGGAGTGAATTATAAAAGACATGCATGTACTCTCAAAGTGTACAGCCCCTATGTCATGTCTTAGAAGAAGCTACTAGAGAATTGATTTCAACAGAACCAAAGTGTTACCCAAGAAAGGTGAGTGTGTGGGATTTGTGAAATAGGGAGTGTGTCAGAAGATTGGTAGAGGAAATTGTGAGGATGACATCTGAGCAGAGAAATAGGTCCCTGCTACAGTAAAGCTCATGACAACACTATCTAAGAAGCAAAAATTTCTAGAGAATTTATGTAAGACTTATAAAATATATTGTAGGACATTTGACATATCCATTGACACACAGGAGAAAATAAAGGCCATAGAAATTAAGTTGATGAAAAAGCTTCCAAGACCAAACACCATTTCTATGTTAAGGAATGGTTCTCACAGGAAGCTATTTGGCTCAGCAGTGGGTAATATTTCATTGTTATAGTGATATAAACAGTGACTACTGACTTAACTAAAAATTGCAATACACCTGCATTGAGAGAATCAGAGAGAGAGAGGTGTGTGCGTGCGTGCGTGCATGCGTGCGCGTGTGTGTGTGTGTGTGTGTGTGTGTGTATGTACTAGGTTCACCACAATGACAGAAGGTCTGTAAACAATGTTTAGATCACGCTCCCCAGGAAACACACTGTGAAGGCAGGTTTGGGAATCTATCTTTAGGATCAACAACTGTGGAGGAAGAAGGCAGCAGGCTTGGGCAGGGAAGAAGCTGAGTTGCCATGGTGATGCACTCAGGACAGAACCTTCACTGTGGAGCTGAGATGGTTGCCAGAGTTGGTACTAGCACAACTCCAGAGGGCTGTGCCTTTGTTATTTTGAGCCCACCTGTGATGGGGCAAGGTAACTATGAGGGAGGATCAAATTTCTGTGTTTCCTCAAATTAGTATATTTAAACTTAATCCTCACGTAAAGCTATTTCCAGATTTTTTTGGGGAGGGGGCCTTTGGAAGCTAATTAGGTTGGGTGAGAATGTGAGAGTATGATCTTCATTGTGGAGCTATTGTGCTTATAAAGAGAAGAAAATATATCAGCGCTTAAAGTTCCCACCCAGTGGGAGCGCAGCAAGCTATGAAGTAAGCCACCAGGGGCTCGACCTGCCATCACCTTGATCTAAGACAGTGAGAAGCAAGCATCTCTTAGGCAAGCTATATAGTTTATGATGTTTCAGCCGCCTACTCTGACCAAGACAGAGGGGGCCCTGACTTTGAGCACAGTGGCTCTTATATCTGATGGTTGTTCTTGGCTCAGTGACACTTACCAATACTTTTAACACCTGAGGGAACAACATGGATGCCTCTGTCCCAAAGGGGACTCTGGGTGGCACAGATAGCATTCACAATGTAAAACTAGGAAGCTGACAAAAGAAATACTTAGGGAGGTAAAGGGCACAAAAGCCTATTAAAACATTTAGAACCAGCAGAGGGAAGTGGCCACTTACAGGACAGAAACATTCTTCCTGTTTAAAGCCATTTAACATATTGATTTTGTCATTTCTACATATACCATTAATAGCATGATAATTAATTTTAAAAATTAAATTAGAGATGACCCTGTACTCAATTAATGGAAGCAAAATATTAAGTATAGTGTAGTATAGTATCTTTGGTATTGATGGTATCTAAAAACAGATATATACACCAATACCAATTGTATGTGGAATGTAGAGACATGTTCTAAAAAGAGTGATGATAATAATAATAATAAAAGAAATGGAACTCTTGCAGTGTGACCAGCATTATGCAGAAAGACTCAATTTCATTCATGTCACCTATGGCCCTATGAAGGAGGGTTAGCCCTGTTTTGCTAAAGCAGAAACTGGCAATAGAGGAGAATCCATTGCTTATGGTCAGAGAACCTAGTAAATGACAGAGCTACTGTTTGATTTCAGATATGGAGTCAGAGTGTGAGTTCTTAAGCACCTTACTAAGCATCACTCTCATCTCTCTGAACTCAATAGCCTAAAAATGTTTACATGCCAGTTATTTGGTGGCCTGTGTGGCTTTCCACCAATAGTTCCCTTGTCATGTGATGCTAAATGTCATCAGGAAGCAGTGGATCTTTTTGTGTTTGTTAGTTTTTGTTTGTTTGTTGTTTTCTGTATTTTAGCAAAAGGTCTATGGGGTGTTCAGAGTCTCACTACTAGACAGGACTTGGACTCATAGTGATCTGCCTGTTTAGAGCCTCCCAAGAGCTGGGACTACAGGTGCACACTGGCACACCCAGCCTCAATTGCCATCTCAGTGCACCCCAGGGGCAGGTCCAGCATGGGATTGAACTCCCAGCCCCTGTGCCTGTTTGCAGGAGTTTCAATCCACTGAGCTATTTGGCCAGCCCAAGAAGCAGTGAATTTTGAAGTTAACAATATGTAATATAACAACCATTGCTAATTTCCTATCATCTTTTTTTTTTTCTCAAATTCTGTATCACTTTTATTTTCTCTTGTATTATTTTTGTCTTTTGGTGTTTTTTTTTAATTCTCTTGAAAATAAAAAAAAGGCTGTGAATTTTATTGCTATGGTTTTATGTTTTTGTGTTAAAGATTAGTGTTTTAAGATCTCCTGTGTCAGGCATGCACAGAAAAGTTCCTTTTTTTGTCACATGAATCAGCTGAGAAGGGATTGCCACTGGATGTGAGTGAGCAGCTCAGTCAAGCTGTGTTCTGGTTCTCTGTCACCATGGGCAGGTCTCTAACACACACTACAGCTTCAAGCTCAGAAAGTGAGTGAAGCACGGCTGCCTCTATCACTGAGTCCTTCTGGAAATGAAGCCCACCCAGGTCCTGTGCCTGTCTCTCTGTGGAGGCCTATTACTGTTAGACACTGTGATGTTTTCTTTAAAAAAAAAAAAAAGGCTACAAGGATAGCCAGTATTTTGACCCTGGCCCCTCAAGTTCAGTGAGGACTCAAGACATAAGAGAAATTGTGCTGTAATATCCTATAATTCAGTGGTGTTCCACATTTTCTGTTCAAGGTGATCATGGGGCCACAAAGGAAAGGGATCAATGATGTATAGTGTGCCTAATGAGAGTCACCTAAAGAGAAAACATTCTCTCAGGCTTTCACAGAGAGCAAACTGGTCAAGAAATGGCCATAACTCATCCAGATGGCTGACACTGACAACAGTTCTACAAAGCACTGAACGTGATTTCAAAGTAAATCCTGAGGGGATTTGACTGACCTTGGGAAATATAAAAGTTACATGTTTTGTTCTACAGGTCTTGCTTTAACTTGCCCTTAACCACCCAGCAGAAAAGTTTAACCAAAGGCATAAAAAGAAAAGCTAGAGTAATATGCTGAGCCATAAAAGGCTGCCATCAACAGCTTCTGACATTGCCACTTCTGCCAATAACCACTACAATTATGGAATATTGAACTATGTATACACCTACTTTTTCTTAGTACAATGAGAAGAAATTATTGTACCAACAGTGATGAGAAAAATTATCACGTCTGCATCCTGTGCTCTAAATAACTACTATGAGGACAACAATATGCATTATACCATTTACTGGGAATGTACTACTAACATGTTTTGAAGTTTTCTCATCATTATTTCTTATTAAAAGTAGTAAAAAAAAAAATAAATTAAAAAAAAAAAAAAGGCAGTTGCAATACTCAAGAGCTCCTGGCTGCTCCTAAAGGACAAACTCCAGTACTACTTCATGTGCCATCAGTTATCTATATTTCAATCCCTCTCAGTTTTAGTTTCGTTTTTCTCCTCCTCCTTGAATACAGAAGTGTATAAATCTAAGCTTTTATAAAGGCATGTGATTTAGTTGTGTATTTGCCCTGTGTTTGTTTTCATTCATCCCTCTCCATCTCCCACACATTGGATAACTTCATTATTCAGTGATAATGGAATCAGGTATTATGCAGCAGCCAGTCTTCTCCTGCCTTATTTTTGGAAGAGAAAACAAGATTAATAAATTATCATCATTTGTACATGTTTACCTTCTAGTGCAAGAAGATAGCGTCTCATCACCTCTTAGGTTCATATTAGTAATGTATTCCCAAAGTGTAAATGGTAATGTTTACACACTTTGGTGTATTAACAGGCCTTCACTTACCATTGCTAAATTTCTATTTGCCATGCTTAACCCTGTATTTTCTGCCTCCAGAGTTTAGAGAATTAGAGTGTGTTAGGCACAGTTAAATGTGTTTATTTCCATAATTTGTCTCACTATTCGAGATGGAAATTATGGGTTCTCTGCCTATTGTGGTCTATTTCGAATATCCTATGAAATAAAATTGTTTTGAGAATTTGAGAAGGGAGTAGTGGGGTTGAATCCTGTGCCTGTAGGGGAGACCAGAGCCATTAGAACAGTGAACAGTGTGGCGATGCTCCTCCTGTGAACGGAGGGATGATAGTTCTTGCTGCATAGCTAAACACTTACCGGCTTGAGTCTAGTTTCTTAACTGCAATCACGGATGTTTTTAAGATTAGAAAAGAAGTGCTTGGGTATGTAACCAGGGATTATGATCAGATCAGCCCCCAGCTTATCGATTTTAAATCTCCATTTAGCCACAGCAGAACCCATTTTGGATTAGCTGCCTTTGGAGGTTATCTTGGTCCCTGCCACTTTCTATTAGTCCTGACTATATTTTGATTTCAAAAAATATCTAGCCTCAGTTTAGATTGAGGGCTTGCAGTGAAGCAGGCCTTCTTTTTACTCACAGGGAAAAGGGATTAAGTATCTGGATCATAGAGCCACTTAAAGGAACAATGTCTGACTAAGTCCACATGAGTTTGTGACTATCAATGTGATTTAAGTCCTGAGACTGCTGACGCAGGCAGGGTCTCTTGTTACTAATTGACTAATTGGGTTAAACATGAAGCCAAAGTGATTTTATTCCCCATTCCATTTGCCAGTGTTAAGCCTAAATCTGATATAAAATGGGGCTGCTTATGAGGAGTTTTTAAAAATCTAATTTATTGAGTACTTGAAGGGGGCTTCCTTTTAATTGTGTTTTTACAACAGAGTAGATTTACATTGAATAGCTTGTAAGACAAGTTGAGATATTGACCCAAGATAATTGAATTTTTAAAAAAATAATTATTGTGGGCCTATGAATGTTTGCTCTGCAATGCTTTTTGAGAAATGAGCATCTCTTTAAAAGTGATGAACATCTCACTTGGCTGGTGTCTTGGTTACTTTTCTCTGGTTGCTGGGACAAATATCCTACACCCAAAATGAAGGAAAAAGAGATTTAGTTAGCATGCAGTTAGTGGAGCTTTCTGACAGCACTCAGCTGGCTCCAAGGCGGAAGGGCACAGGCAGAGGGCAGCTCCTGGCAGTGAAAAACAACAAAGGGAAGGGAGCACCTGGCTACTAGCAGCCTCTTCCCCTGTCCCCTTACATTTGAATGCAGATAATCTGCGCCAGGGGTAGCACTCCCAGTCACAATCTCAGCATTAGATCAAGAATTAATCACAAACTCCAGAAGCTGCCCCATGACTGCGTGAAGCTTTGGGGATCGGTTAGGCCGATAAAACCATAAACACATAACAATGTGTCCTCTCCTTACAAGCTCCTGCACCTTGTAAGTAAACTTTCACTACGTCATTAGTATTTGCTAAATTCATTCAACACAGATTTAAAAAAAAAAAAAAAAAATCACTCCTTGAGCCTTTCAAAGTCATCCTGACCTTGTAGAATGAGGAAATACATTCTTCCTAAAACTTTAAAATCATCTTATGATAGCGGCTGTTTCTTGGGGCAAGTGGTACTCACTTCTTTCTCCATGATCTTTTATCAGGTAGGTCCCTGAGCGTAAGTCAGGGCTTCTGAATGGTTCTTCTTTCTCTAAAAGGTGTGAAAAATGGTAGCTGAGGGCTGGAACTGCTGCTCCTGTCAGCCCTATGGAAAACAGGCCTGTAAACACACAACCGTGCAGACTCCCAGGTATGCACTCCGAGGTCTAATTGCCCTCATGACCTTTTCTGGCTTCAGAACAGAGCGGTGCAGCTGCCCAGGATGACACAGCCCCACCCCTTGTAAAGGCTCAAAAGGTTATCGGATATTCTTTCTCTCACTCTCAGACCATTTCCCAAAGCAGCCACGCTCTAGCCTGGCTGTAATAGGAATGACGACCCTGGTAATCACAGCTTGGAAAGGCCCTCCCGTTCTTTCTCTATCTTTGCTCTTTTTCCATTTCAATTAGAATTAAATCCACCCGTAACGAATGTGTGGATCCCTGTAGTGACACTATCTGCCTGTCTTTGCGACCTAGTGATCAGGTCAGTACCATTCAGGGGCCTATCTCCAGTGGAGCAGTGCGGGCCTCAACAGAACGTTCTGACATGGGCTATTTCGACAGAGTGAAGGCAAAATGTGGAGCTTCTCATTTCGTAATGTGGAAAAATCGGTCAAAGTGGAATGCTGAACTGCACGTCATGCTTAACACTGGTCCCATGCAGCTTCACCTCTGCTCCATCTCTAGGTCACCGGTGTCTTTCTCTTTACCTTGTGTCTATCAAAAAGGAAAGAAGAGACATGGACTATGTACTTACTGTATTTGTAAATACAGAATACAGCATTTCAGGGAAATAGCTCAGTGCTTGCCTAGAAAGCACCAGGTCCTAAGTTTGATCTCTGCTATCACTAAGAAAAAAAAAAAAAAAAAAAAAAGAATACATCTCATTCCTAATTAAAATGATTCCAAACTCAATGTGAATTTGCCTTAATTCAATGGCCCTGATGCTGTAATGGACACATTAAAATATTTTATGCTTGCCTCTTGTACAGGAGTAACAAGTATTCAATAAACATTCATTGAGATATTAAAATTTGATTCAGAGCCAGGTGTGGTGGTGCACACCTGTAATCCCAGCATTTGGGAGGCTGAGGCAGGAGAATCAGTGTGAGTTCAAGACCAGTCTGTGCTACAAAAGTGAGCTCCAGGCCAGCCTGAACTGCATAGTGAGACCCTGTCTCAAAATAAATAAATAAACAAACAAACAAACAAATAAATAAAATCTAATTCAGACATTTGAAAATTTTGCTTAGAAAAAGGAGTCTGTATACTCTTATCACAGAGATTTAAAGCCCCATCTTATTTTCACGAATCTCAGACATCTGCTCTCCTTTCCTCTTTCACAACTAATAACTGAGTTCCAGGATGTGGGCTCCCCTGCTAAATATTCACTTGCAATTTGCATTGAAATGTCAAATACGTTATTTGGGAATACTCCAGGTAACTTAGGAGGTATTTAATTTAAAAACCTTCCTGAGGGGAAAAGTTTAGACCACATCAAATGAAACAGGACGTGCTGCAGAACTTTTAGAAGTCAAGTGCATAAACAAGGTGCTCAGAACTTCTAGAAAGGACAGGGAAGAATTTCAGCCCTAAATGGTGACATATCACAGAATTTAAAAATATTTATTTTATACCTTTGTGCGTTTGAGATATACATTCAAAGTAATTTTTTATGCATTTAGTACAGAGTCTATAAAGTCTCATTACACAGATCAAATTCATGATGATTGTCCTGTTTTCAGCTTTCCAAGTGCTGGAATTATAGGTGTGCACCACCATGCCCAGTCTCAAAGGCTGTCTCAACACACCCTGGGGACGGGGCCAGCACCACATGCCAGGGATTGAACCCTGGTTCCTGCATCTGCCTAAGCAGGCGCTTTAGTCCGCTGAGCTAACTGGCTGGCCCAAAAGTAAATATTGAGACTGCTAAATGTGGTGTCTATGCTAGTCTTCTTGGACTGCAGTAACAAAAAAACACACACTGGGTCATGTAAACAACAGAAATTTATGTGTATCTAGTTCTGGGGTCTAGGAGCCAAGGTGCTGGTAGGTGGGGCTTCCCCTGGGGATCATAGAGAGATGCCAGTGCCCAGCCTCTCTCCTTGCTGTTAGCTGCCTTCACCTTGAATCTTCACAGTGTCTCCTTCTGTGTGCCTGCATTCCCGGTGTCTGCGTTCATCCAAATTCTCTCTTCTTGTGAGAGCAACAGCCCCACTGACTAAAGCCTGTTCTCAGGACCTCACTTTAACTTAATTACCTCATTAATGAACTCATGTCTAAATGCAGCCCCTCAGTAGGTACTGGAGTTAAGGCTGCAAACTTGAGATTCAGGATGAAGCAGTTCAGCCCATAACAATGTCTAAACTAGAAGTTTTCTTAGAAACAGAGATCTAGGAAGGAAGAAAGTATTGATTCCTCTCCAGACTATGTTTGTATCTATCAGAATTGAAGGATAAAAGGGCTGGCCAAGTAGCTCAGTGGATTAAAGCGCCTGCAAGCAGGCACAGGGGTCAGGGGTTCGATCCCTGGGTCTATGCTCTGGAATGGCAATTGAGACTAGGCATGGTGGCGTGCACCTGTAATCCCAGATCTTGGGAGGCTGTAAACAGGCAGATCACCATGAGTCTGTTCTAGTAGTGAGATCCTGAGCACTCTGTAGACCTTCCCTAAAAATAAAAAATAAAAAAAATAAAATAAAAAAAGAATTGAGGGACATGTAGCATGGCGTGTGTCTCTCAGGCAAAGTCGCCACTCCAGGTAGCAGTCGTCTTAGGTGAAATCTATCAAATTATTCAAGTAGTCTCAAACATTAGCCATTTCCACCATTATACCAAGGGCTGTCTCTCTTACAATCGGTCAGTAGCCCTCTTGTATTTTATGTTCAAGAATGCATTCCTACCAGAAGGGTGCTGTGCCCACCATGTAAATATCAACAAGTTGTATTAATAATGATTCATTCCTCAGTTCTCAACATGTCCCTTCAGTTATGCCTTTGTTTAGCCAGTGCAGACAAAAAAACATGGTCCATCAGAGAAAAGAGGTGTAACCTGGGATAGTTGCTGTGCATCTCCAAATCCTGTTCTCTCTATAAAGGGGAGAAGAGAGTGTGATCATATAATATAGGCAAGTGTCTTAGATCCCTTGGGTTACTATAACAAAACATACAACCAATGGTTTGTGAACCCTAGACATTTATTTCACGTAGTTCTGGAGAGTAGAAGTCCAAATTCAAGGCTGGCTATTTCTGTTCCTGACAAAAAGCCCATTTCCTAGCTTATAGATGACCATCTTTTTGCTATGACCTGATGTAAAAGAAGAGACAAAGAACTACTCTCTCTTTTTTAATAAGAAAATGGTCCTAGTTATAAGAACTTCACCTTCACAACTTGATTGCTTCTTAAATATTTCAGCTCTTTACACCATGACCTGGAGTGAAGGCTGGGATTTCAACATATGAACTTGGAGTGGGGGTGCGATGGTATAAGCATTCAACTCTTAGCAGAAGTTAATGAGCTCATATTATAGTGCATAAACCCTAGCATACTCTAAGGGTTTCACAAAAGTAGGTTTTAAAAATGATATTTCTTACAATGGTACTCTCAGATCTTAACCAAGTCAATCCTACTCCCTCCTGTACACATGTTTGAAATTTTTCTTAGGAAAAGTTCCCAAAAGTTCTCAAGCAAGGCCAGGAAAGTGCACTTCTTCCCTCAATGAGTCTTGGCATATCTCAGAAGAAAGATGGGAAAGAAGATCTTGAGACCTTTGATTCACTAGGCTTTTGTGTGCTAGACTGTGGCTTTAACAGGATTACCAAATGGTCCTAAACCTTGGCTGGGTCCCTAGGAGGCCAAGTACACCATCTACAGAGGGGCTGACCTGCATTTAAATTCTGTCTTTGACCCCTTCTAGCTGAAAAAGCTCATTCACCTCTCCAAGCCTCAATTTTCTTCTCTGGGAAATGAGACTTCAAATAGTAGTGACCTCAGAGATTGTCATGAAAATTACTCTACACAAGCAAAAAGTGTTTATGTAATGTGGGAGTAAACCTCCTGTGGAAAGGTTTTAATAAACAAATGGGGCCCGTTGTCATTCTCCCCTGAGGGGGAACTCAAGCTATCAGTGTTCCTTTTCTCCTCAGGCTTGCTCTTCCTCTGGCTCTTCTACTTCTCTTATCTCACTGTACTGTGGTCCTACAGTCATATCAAGTAAACGTGCATGGATTGAGTGGACATGCTTTCAGCATCCAGAAATATTCTTCTGTGGTCTCTTCTTTCTGTGTGTGTGGCTGATGAGCTACTGAAGGGGAACCAGGAGACAGCTCAGAAGTAGAAGAAGGGATGGGAGCGAATATGGTGAAAGAGTCCAGGGTTTGAGTGTCTGAAAGTCCAGGAAGGGGAGACCAGGTACACAGGTAAGCTTGACCATAGAACCAGACAAAGCGGGCAAAAGTTTAATTTTTTAAAATGCCAGAATAAGGTCCCTGGAAATAAGCTGATGAGAGCTCCCCTTCCCCCAGTTTTAGCATAGTGGCTACAGTATAGGCTTTAGGAAGCTATTCAACACCTCTAGCCCTCCATTTACTCATCTATGAAATGGGCACAAAGTATAGCAGGGCCCAGCTCCTTGGGTGATGTGAACATTAAGTCAGAAGTAAGTGTGTGTGTGCGTGTGTGTGTGTGTGTGTGTGTGTGTGTGTGTGTGTATGTGTAGTATGTATTACTATTACAGTATTTTACTGTGTGTATGTATGTATGTATGTATGTATGTAATGGCTGACTCAGCCTGCCTTGGGGGTGGGCCTGGCACCGCATGTGGTGCCGGGGATCAAACTGAGGTCCCTGTGATTGCTTAAGCTTGTCCAAGCAGGTGCTTTAGATTGCTGAGCTATCTTGCTGGCCCCTATTATAGTATTAATATCTATCATAGATCTGAAAAAATATAAATCTGCCAGCAAAGCTAAGCTGAAAGTAGTGCTACACTGAAAACCAAGAAGACGTAAGTTCTCTTTTTCTTTGAAAAAATGACACTTCCTCTCCCATCTTTGCAGATCACCGAGGATATTTCTGCTTTAATACCCTTGGGACCTTGTCCTGATGACAATCAGAATGATGCCTTGTTTAGAAAATGCCAATCATTTAATTGCTTTGGAAAGTTCAGTGAGCCATAGTGTGTAAGTTTCACAAATATCTTCCTAAGAACCATTTCTGCCATGGGGTCAATCCTCCACTTACGTACAGGCTGTGCCTTGTACATAGTCCAGTACTGTAATCACGTGATGACTTTTGGTTAACAGCTTTTCCTTTATCTTTTCACCAGGAGAAAAAAAAAAAAAGTAGAATTATGAGCTCCTAAACCATCCGCTGGGGAAATATTTGGGGGATAGACTTAAGTGTAAAAAGATGTGAGTTGAAACGTTAGCCTCAAAACTAACTCCAGTGAGATAAATTCCAAGTGTTTTGGAAGTCGCCTGTGCTTGTCGCTACATCACTAAAGCCATTCAGAGTGGTGTGGCTCACGCTTGGCACTTCCTTTCTACCCCATAGCTTGCGTCTGACACAGCTACAGAAAGCCTCCGAAGGGGCGGCTTGCTAGCTTTTCCTTCCTATTACCTTAAAGAAACCCTGGGCAGCTTCTCCTGTTAACATAAAGAAACTGCTAGTATAGTTTTATGACATTCCATTAAAGGAATATTTTAGGTCTTGTTTTAAAATGTGACAGGGTATGAAAAACAGTTCTTCAAAGGAACTTTCCTAGAAGAACTGTGAACTGACCGGGGTTAATGTCTCCAGGTAATGGCTTCTCCCAGTGGGTCATTAATTCCCAGGAATTGGCCTGTGCTTCAATTGCTATTGCTTAAGTAAACAATAAATAACATCGCGCAGATATGTAATGAACTATAAAAGAACCACTTCTCAGCCTGCATTGTAGCTCCGCCCGCAGCCCATGCAGCGCTGCCTCCCATTAGTCACCTCCCAACTTGATTGATTCGTTTCAATCAGAATCCTGTCCCCTATTTTCTTTTAAAATAGATTAATTCCATACTTATGAGGCCAGGGAATGGAAGCATGAATGTTAGATCCAGTAAAAATGGTGTACATGCTACAATAGTTTTGATTGTTCTGTCTCTCTCTGTGTCTGTCTCTGTCTCCATCTCCATCTCCTTCTCCTTCCCTTCCTTCCTTCCTCCCTTCCTTTCTCCCTCCCTCCCTCCCTCCCTTCCTCCCTCCCTCCCTCTCTCCTTCTTCCCCTTCCTTTTGTATTTTCTGTTTCTATAAATCAATTAGTTGCTTCTCATACTATGCCCCAATATCAAGATTTGCTCTAATAATACTGGCTAGTGAAAATAGATTTAACGTTTCAAGAGCAAGTGCTATCATAGTTGCGTGAACATGTAGGCATTACTATCTGCTCAACATCCTCACCATGATTTTGCAGCCATCTTGTTGACCTTCTCCACAGCCTCTGACCCAAACGATTATTTCCTTCTCCACAAAACACTTTATTGGCTTCCATCCCTCTTCATTCTCCCCTCTACCTTTTTAGCTATTTATTCTTTGTTTCTTCTGTTAGTTCTGGTTTCATTTATTTTTTATTGTGGTAAAACGTATACAACGTAAGGTTTAACATTTCAACGGTTAAAGGAGTACCTTTCACAGTGTAGAACATTCACAGTATGGTTTATTCGTTGCTGTCATCACCCCAGATAGGAATTTGTGACTGTTAAGCAATGATTCGCTGTTCCTCCTTTCACAACCCATAGTGATTCGCCTTTCTGATTTTGTGAGTTTGCCTATTGTAGACACTTCATGTAGGGGGAATCACACAAATTTTATATTTAATTCCTTTTTTTATTATTTAGTACAGGGTCTACAGGGTCTCACCACACATCTCAGACTTATAGTCACCCTCCTGTTTTCAGCCTCCCAACTGCTGAAATTATAGACACACACCAGCAAGCCCAGTCTTAATCACTGTCTCAGCAAGCCCTGGGGGCAGGACCTGCACAGCACACTGGGGATCAAACCTCGGCCACTGCATCTGCCTAAACAGGCACTTTTTTTTTTTTTTTTTTTTTAATGTATTTGGTACCAGATCTACAGAGTCTACAGGCTCTCATTATTCAGATCCAACTTGTAATGATCTTCCTGTTTTCAGCCTCCCAAACTCCGGGATTACAGGCATGTACCACCACCCTCAGTCTCAATGGTCAGCTCAGCAGGCCCTGGGGGCACTTTAACTCACTCAGCTATCTGGCTGGCCCCTACATTTAATTCTGAATTACTTCACTTAGCATAGTTTCAATGTTCACCCACATTGTCGTGAGTAACAAAACTTGCTTTTAATGGCTGAATAGTATTGTATTGTGACTGAATTATACATTATATTCACCCATTCATGTGTTGATAAGCACATGGACTGTTTCCAGCTTTAAAGTGTTGTGAACAATGTTGCATCATATGGTAATTCTTCTTTATTAATTTTTATTTAATGAGAAAAGGTAAAGTTCATAAAATAATAAGACAATAACAATAGCTACCACATTATATGTTATCTTTAATGTAGTTGCTCAGAGTGCAAAATATGGGCATAAAACTTTCTCTAATCAAAA
>PVKN010026080.1:0-13925 GCA_004027915.1 Capromys pilorides
GCCTGCTTAGGAGGGCTCAGGCAACTGCGGGGACTGCAGTTCGATCCCCGGCACCACATGCTGCGCCAGCGCCACCACCAGGGCAGGCTGAGCCAGCCACAAAATGAATAAATAAAGAAACAAACAAACACAACAAGCAAACAAATAAATAAATAAATAAATAAAAATTTAAAAAAAAAAAAAAAACAGTATATACTTGCAAAAATTAAAAAGTTGAATAGTACTAAAAGATACGTTGAAATATAGCAGAGTCCCATCGTGCGCAACCCGTCTCTTCCACCGAGGTACCCAGAACAGCTCTTCCAGGGATTTCACCCAGTCCAACCCACTCTTCCCCACGTGCTGCTTATGCTGCTCTTATATCAATACCAGTTTTACATACTACCTACCCATTGTTGTGTTTTAAATCTGACGCGTTCCCCCAAAGTCTTGCATTCAGAAGTGGGCTAATGGATAAGTTCGTAGCTGAATATGCTCCAGTTCGGTGGCAGCGCTGGCTGCAGGCCTGGGGGTACCTCGGCATGCTGAGCCAGGCCTGGCCACTGAGCTCTGCCCAAGCCCCCTAGGAAATGAAGATGCGCTTCTCTTCCCCAGTCTCCTACATCCTCTTTTTCCTTCTGTTGTCTCCTTAGCTCTGTTTATTACCGCCTCTGGTTAAATCCATATTCTATTTATATTATCATGGCTATGCAAAACTTTTGGCATTACATTTATTTTTTTACAGCTTAGGTGTGGTGTCTTTTCATAGGCAATAACCTGCCTCAGGTTTATATTTACTCAGATTTGATAGAATTATGACAGATTCTCCTGGCCGTCCCCCAACTCCCAGTACCACTACCCACCCAGGCACGCTGGCTGGGTGACTCTGGAACCCACCCTTCTTTTTTGTGTGTGTGTCTTGCTATGCAGTTCAGGCTGGCCTTGAGCTCACTTTTGTAGCCCAGGCTGGTCTCGAACTCACACCGATCCTCCTGCCTCAGCCTCCCAAGTGCTGAGATTACAGGCATGCGCCACCACACCCGGCTCCCACCCTTTTTCTGTTGTCCTTTATTCTTTAGACCAGGGACCTGCTGCCCAGTTGGGCACGCCTTGGCTCTCTCCTGGATGCACCTTTTATTTCCCATTCTGGGGATCGAACCCTGAGCTTCTTACAGTACCACTGAAGTATATGCTGTAGCCCGAGCTGCACCTCCAGACCTCTGGATGTGTTTTCTCATTTTTCAATTATTCTCCTTCATATGAAAGGCTACCTGACAAAGGGAACATGAGAGGCAAATGACAGGATCTCCACTGTCAGCAAAGATCTTTCTATTTTCCAATTCCTCTCTGTTTTTTTGTATCAGGGATTCGAACTTAGGACTTTGTGCTTACCCGGCAGGCGCTTATGCTACTGAGCTATATCTCCAGCCCCTCTATTTCTTCACTTTTTATTTGTTTTGTGTTTGAGACAGGGATTTACCATGCATTGCAAGCTGACTTTGAAGTTGTAATTTTCCTGCCTCAGCTTTCCAAGCACTAGAATTACAGGTGGATGCCACCACACCTGGCTGTCTCCCATTCCTTGTGAGAAATGGTTTGGGTTTGTTGTAGATAACTGTCATTCCATTATGTTTATACTTCCAGGGCTGCAGCTGGTTAATCTGGTCCATTCTGATGCCTGGCATGTGTGTGTATGTGTGTTACTGAGATTAAACCCAAAGGCTCATACATGCTAGGTGTGGAGGACCGCCTGAGCAGCTCTCCTTGAAAGAAGAGCAACTGTCTCCATTTTGACTGAGCCTGACCCTATTCCCTCGTATTGAAATGTACAGAGCTGGTCAGGACTTCTCATTATCCTTTCAATTGGCCTTAAGCAGTGTGTATTGGTCTAGCCCAGGTGCTGGTGGTAATTTTTGAAGATGGCACGCGTGTTTCCCTGATGACAGGACGAAGAGCCAATGCTCCACGGTGTCAGCTGAGATTGAGCCTCGAGATAGAGGCTGTGACTTCCTGGGGCTTGAAAGATTACACATCAGAGCTGAAGCACCAGACCCCCGAAATATTAGATGCTATCTCAATAGCGTAATACAAATTACTTCCTTTGTAAATCTCTAACTATGGTGGAGGTGAATGCAGGCCTCCTACCTAGCCCAGCTCACAACTCACCTTCTTCCCACAATTCCCTTCAGAGCTCACCTTCTTCCTAAAATTTCCTTCAGTGCACACCTTCTTCCCAAAATTTCCTTTTGCAAGCCACTCCCCCTTCTCCAATAAATAAAGCCAAAGTGCAGCCCTGGGTAGCTCTCTGGGTTCTGGAAAGCCATCTTCCTGGCTGGACTTAGGGCCCCTTGGCTCCCCAATAATTTATATATATATATATGTCTTAGTGTCTTTGTTATCGCAGTGGGTTGCACTGGGAGTGGTAGATTGGAATCAAGTTGGTATAATTCCAAGAACGAGTTTTAGGATTGTAAGTTTAAACTTCTTGGGCCGAGACGAGAACCAGGAAGGGACTCCGACACTAGGGAAATGTTCTATCACTATGCTATCTCTCCAACCGTTCTTATTTTACTCAGAATAGGGTCTCACTAAGGTGCCCAGGCTATCCATAAACTTTTTTATGCTTCTGCCTCAGCCTTCTGCAGTAGCTGGGATTATAGGTGTCTGGATTCTTTTAAGGTTTTTCCTCTTTATCCCTGGTATGGCAACATTTCATGATAATGGTGGTCCTTGAAATGTCAATGTTATGATCTCTGACTGAGAATTTTATAGCATTTTAAAAGTTTTCTTCCTTAATTTATGCATTTTTCCTGCCCTCCTATCCACCTGTGGGCACCCCCCCAAGCACACCCACCTCTCTGACATCTAAGACATTTTGTAAAGGTCTAGAGATCCCGGGTGTTTGGTTCTATAAAAGGATTTCTGCTAAGCATGCTGGTGGTGCAATCCTATAATCCCAGCACTTGGGAGGCTGAGGCAGGAGAATCGTGAATTTAAGGCCATCCTGGGCTACATATTGAGTTCAAGGCTTATGCAAAGAAACCCTATCTCAAAAAAAAAAGAGGTGTGTGGTCAGTGTGCTTGGGCAGACTCCCTGTGCTGGATGGCTGGTCCTAAATTGGTTCTTTGCATGGGGTTTGCAGAACCAGTGTTCAAACTCATGACCTTGCACTTGCCAGGCTGGCACTTGTGCCACAGAGCTATTTCCCCGGTCCTACTACAGGCCTTTTCTCTGAGCCTGAGCAACTTCTATAGTAAAGGGCTCTAGGATCTCCATCCTGGGGCTACGGGTGGGCTGGGAGCTTACCTCTGGGCTTCAGATTTCCATTTATTTTCTCATCTTTTCTCACCATGCACAATGCCTGATGTGCAGATCCAAGGAGGTCCCACAGGAGCCCATGCCCACCGGCTGCTGGCAGCTAGCCAGCCCTCCGGTCTGCAGCCTCTAGTTCACAGGTTGCAGGCCAGCAGCACCCCCCAGCAGGGCCCCACCCCCAGCAGGGCCCCGCCCCCCAGCAGGCCCCACCCCACCAGCAGGCCCTTGCCTTGGCTTCCCCCACTCTGGCTATGACTCATCACTCCTTCCTGCCTTCCACCTCCCTAAACTGTTGACATCCTTCATCGGCTGCTACCTCTCCTCTGGCTGAGACACCTCCTCGCTTCTACCTCTTTTTACTCCTTGAGTGTCTCATTTTTAGCAGAGTCTTGGGAAGAAGAGTCAGCTTTAGTTCTGATGGCCATAGGTCAGAAGGTTCTGAGAGGGAGACTGCAGATCTAGCAGTCCAGAGTTCTTCACCTTGTCTGGGCAGATGACAGGACCTCTTTTTTTTTTTTTTTTTTTTTTACAGGACCTCTTTTAGAGCTCCATCCCTGAGAGCTGGGGATGTAGCTGAGTGGCACAGCACCTGCCTGGCAAGTTCAAGGCCCTGAGTTCGAGTTCCAGTACCAAAAAAAGAAAAAGGAGAAAGAGCTCCTGGCCTGGACTCTATCCTTGAAGGCTGTCTCAGGTAGCCTGTGGAGTGAAGCAGCAATCTGATCTGGCTCTGTCCCATCTCAAGCGTGGGGCTGTGAGTGACATGGAGGAAGCCGAGGAGAAGAGGCCTATCCTAGCATGGGGGCCAGGGTCCTAGAAGAAGGAAGTATGAGGAAAGCCGTCAAGCCGGGCCTTGGAGCTGCTTGGAAACTGGTGCTGAGAGCATGGGGGAGAATTCAGCTTGGGAGAAGCAACACATGGGTGTTTGGTGCCCCAGGGGCCTGGGACTGGCAGCTGCTTGGAGCTGCGGAGAAGCCCGCATGGCTCAGGCTGCTCAGGCCCCACACACGCTGGCACATGGTGGGCAGCCCTGGACGCACTGCCCTCTGCTGAGAGAGCCCAAGCTGCAGGGGTCCAGAGGGCAGGCTTTGCAGTCTGGCTATGCGGGGTGGACATCAAGCTGGCCAGACCCTTGTGCTTGGGAGCAGCTGGTTCAGCGTGGCCACAGGTGTGGCCCAGGGAGGTGCTGTGTCCATGCCCGACCCCCTGGAGGGCAGTGCTAGGAGCAGTTCTGAAAAATGCCATTGCCCAGCAGAAGCCAGGGAGCAGGGCCTTACTCAGTGTTAGGGGAGGGGTCTGCAGGACGGCGCAGACCCTGTCTGTTGCCACCTATTCCCTGTGGCTCTCTGTGTGCTTGGTGACTCCTTTGCCTTTGATTTCTAGGACTTGTGGAGAAATGACAGTCCCTTGCTGCTGCATGTAATTGGAGAGGAGCACAGAGACCCGAGATTATAATTATGACGTCTTAAATGTCAAGCTCTTCAAAAGCCTGCCATACCCTCACTGTCACCCTGCACAGCTCTGGGAACCAAAACCCTGCAGCCCCCTCCCCTCGCTCCCTGAGCATACCCTGGGTCTCTCAGCCAGGCTCCACCTGGGAAATCTGAGTGACAGTGACGCGCAGGCAGCTGGAAGACACACAGTACACTGAGGAGCCTGTGATGAGCTCAGAAGAGGTGAGTTGATGATCTGCTATTTATAGCCTCACTAAGAGGCTCTGGCCGCCAGCTCCATGGGAGGCTGGGTGGAAATGATGCCTTCGCAGAGCTGAAAGCATGAAATGAAATTGGTGATTCACGGGCAGCTGCCGCTTGCGATGCAGGCGCTCCTGCGTGCCCAGCCCGCCGGCCTCTCATGCCCATCTGGAGGCGCGTGGAGCAAAGTCCCCAGGGTGCTGCATTGTCCTTGCTGCAGTCCACTTGTGTTTGGGCAGAATATGAGGACAGGCAGGTTCTGCCCAACAAGGGTCCTACATCCTCAGCCATGGCTCCCCCAAAGCTGGGCTCGAATGGGGCCAAGCTGAGGGCTAGCCTGTGGGGGGTGCAGGGAGAAAGCACAGCTCCTATTCCTGCCCTCCGTCTCCACGGGCAACCCCAGCCCACAGCAGCTTCCTGGTGCCACTTGTTCTTGCTGAACATGCAAACATGTGCAGGGAGGAAATCCCTGCTGCTCTTTGGGTGTATTTGTTTCTCAGTGCTACAGCCTAGCCCCTGTGTCCTGGAGTAGCTGCTGTTTATTTTCCAGGGTAAGATCTTGGCTCCCAGGCTGAAGTCCTGCTGGAGGCCTCACTCGCCCTAAGTGGTACTGCCCGGAGCTCTCTCTTTCCTGCAAGCAAGGCTGCATGCAAGGACAAGGAGCCACGCACCGAGGACCGCTCCAGCCGTGCCGGCCCTGCATGTGCCTGCCAGCCACAGCCGTGTGGCTCCGGGCAGATTGCCCTCTGAGACCCTGAGTGTCCTTTCCTTTCGAAACAGGCTCTTGCTATGTATTTCAGGGCTGGCCCTAGACTCACTCACTAGATAGCCAAGGTTGCCCTCAGTCTCTCAGAGAGCCTCCTGCCTTAGCCTCTCATGGCCTGGGATTCTAGGTATACTCCACCACACCCAGCTGGGACTCTGTTTTCTTACCAGTAAATAGGGATAATAGAAGTTACCTCATTTGTTATGGTTTGTGTCTAAATCCCCGCCCCCCCCCCCACCCAAGCCTTATGCAGCCATAGGTTCGGCTTCTAGAATTTATGACTGATTCATATCCCAGTGCTGGAATTACAGATGTGAATGCTGCCCTGCCCTGGTATGAGCAGCCTGCCTGCAGTACAAGGGAGGAAAGAGGCTTGCTCTTTCTCTTTCCCCTCCCTTCCCCTTTTATTTTTATTTTTTATTTATTTTCAGCAGGGCCAGGGTTCAAACTTATGACCTTGCGCTTGCCAGGCAGGCACTTGTGCCACAGAGCTATCTCCCAGGTCCCACCCTCCCCTTTTAGCTCCTGCTGCTTTTGCTGTTTTCTGCCACCATAGACTGTCACCCCTCTGCCATGTGCCACCCTGCCTTGGAGCCCGCTGATCATGCACTGAAACCTCCACAAACTGTGAGCTAAGTAAACCTTTACCTCTTTAATTTGGGTGTTGTTTATTTTGTCTCAGCAATGAGAGAAAAGTAACCAAGACATGGCCAGATTGGGACAAAGAGTAAAAGGCATAACATACGTAGGCAGGAATGTCTGGCACAGAAAGAGTTCAGCAGTGAGTGTCAGTGAGACGCTCTACGTGTCACCAGCACACCAGGTGTGGTTGGGCCATGTCCAGCTGCCCAGCATAATAGCCTTTATCCTGGGCACGTTGCTGAACCTGCCGGCTTTTTCCTAGCAACCACATGCATACCCTCAGGGAGGAGCCTTGCCTGGGCCCGGGGTGGCCTCTCCTGGCCAGTGGAGAGTTCACCTGAGCTCTCAGGTGCTTGCTGTAGGCTTGCCGGCAGCTGCCTGCCCACCTAGGGTGTCTGGCAGGGGGCGCCCACCTTGCCTACCAGCTGGGCACCTGGCATGGACTGCTGACTCATGGGCATGGCGAGACCAGTGCTGTTTGCACACTCCCTTGTCTCCAGCTGTCAACCAGAGCATAATTGTAGTTGTCACTTTGGCAGTGAGATGCTGGGATGTGTCCTGCCTGGTGTGACTGCCTCTGCTCCACCCTGGCTTAAGAACTGCGGAGATATGGGGAGGCAGCAGCCCCTCCTTGGAGAGGACCAGTCGGGTACAAGGTCTGCGCAATGTTCACCCCAGTGCACACCCCAGGGCACTGCAAGCACCAGGGTGGGACCCCCTGTTAGCAAGGGCACTGCCTGCATGTGTGTCCGCAGCACGGCCAGCCTAATGATGTCCATTAATAGGACAGGCTGGCACCTGGACCAGGCATTTTTGGCAGCTATAAGGAACCAGAAAATAGCCTTAGATTATGCAAAAGTTGGGCTGCAGGGTGAGAGGGTGGTTAGACAGCGGAGAAGGGAGACGGTCCAAGCCATAGCTGGGACCAAGAGGAAAAGCACTAGAGTCGAAAGGCCAGGCTGCCGTGTGGACTACATACAGGAAGTCATGGGGAGCCCTCGAGGGCCAGCAGTGGGAAGGTGCTGTGCTTAGGTGACACGGGTGGTGGTCGGGGCTCCCCCTTGGGGAGCATGGGCGCCAGAGCATATCTGGACCATTGTGTAAGTCAGGGAGAAGACACAGTTCAGTCAACAAATATTTTGCGTGCCTCCTTGGAACTGCACTGTTGTGCAAGAAGTGGTTTGGCAGGGACTCTCCCTTTCAGCTGCAAGCCATTGAGGGCAGGCTACTGCCAGGGAGGAGAGGCGAGGGAAGCAACGCCCCTGCACCAGCGCGGCCTTGGGTGCAGCTGGGCTGCGGGGATGCGGAGGGGTGGGGGGCAGGTGCTGAACAGCGGGGAGTCCAGTCCCTGAACTGCTCTCGAGGCAGGATGAGGGCGGTGGGTGCCTGGAATCCTCCACCTGTGGGCGAACTCAGACCTCTTCCCTGAGGGCAGGCAGCATGTCACAGCCACTTCCAGCTGCCCATGGCTGGTTTGGAACCACATACCAAGATGTGGTCTTGTCGATTTGGTTGGTTTTTTCCTTCAAAACTTATAAAATGTGGGCCGGCGAGATGGTTCAGTGTTCTAAAGCACCTGCTTAGGAAAGCTCAGGCAACTGCAGGGACTGCGGTTCGATCCCCGGCACCACATGCTGCGCCAGCCCCCACCACCAGGGCAGGCTGAGCCAGCCACAAAATAAATAAAATAAAGAAACAAACAAACACAACAAGCAAACAAATAAATAAATAAAGTTAAAAAAAAAACTTATAAAATGTAATGATAACATGTAGCCCTATGCCTGTAATTCACATTTCTTTTTCTTTCTTTCTTTCTTTCTTTCTTTCTTTCTTTCTTTCTTTCTTTCTTTCTTTCTTTCTTTCCCTTCCTTCCCTCTTTCCTTCCTTCCTTCCTTTCTTTTGCCAGTGACTGAATCCAGGACCTTGCACTTGCCTAGCGTGTGCTCTACCACTAAGCTGTACTTCCATGTCAAGTTTCATTTTGTTTTGCTCTTGGGGGAGTTGTTTTTGAGACAAGTTCTTGCTGTGTAGTTCAGGCTAGCCTGAGACTCACTGTGTAGGCCAGGCAATCCTCTTGCCTCAGCCTGCTGAGTGCCCAGATCACAGGCGTGCACCACCATGCCTGGTTCCCATTTCAAATGTTTACAATTGAATTTCTATTTTTAGAAACTTGGGAAATGGTCTAGCCAAAGGCAGTGAGAAGCAGCGGCAACCCAGGCTGGTAAGTTACACAGGATGCCACTGCATGTCACCATCTCCCACGAGTTCTCTCTCACTTGGACCTGGCTCCTGCCTCTGAGCCTCCCCGGCTCCGGCTCCCCCTCTGCGCATCCCTGCTGCTGCTTTGCACCTAATGATCCCATCCCTCCTCCCAGGCCCTGGTGCTGGCCCCAGGCTGAAACCCTACGCCAAGAAAACCAACTCATCCCCAAGGTGGAGCCAAGCAGGGCTCGGAGGCTTTAGCTCTCCGATTCTCTAATGGGGAGTGCGGGGGCTGAGTCAAGCTGACTCAGGCTGGAGGTCAGGAGAGGCCTTGTAAACGCTGGCCATAGATTCCACAGAAAAGGAGCAGATCAGGGCAGAAAGAAAGCCCTGTGGTCCCCAGAGAAAGACAGAGTCTGTCCAGTGAGCCGCCAGCTCCTAGGCAACTTCCTGGGATTCGAGTCCCCCTCTTGCCTCGGCCAGTGTGGGTGGCTGTCTACCTAAGACAGCCAGTGCCATAGACAACTGGCCTGAGGGCTGGGGCATGTGGCTCCCCCATACCCAGGCACAGGGGGTTTCCCACAGAGCCCAGCCTGGCACCTCTGGGCCTGCCTTCTGGAGGGCTGGGAGCTAGGGAGTCTGACATCGGAAGAGAACAAGCCCCTGACTCGCCCAGCTTCCTCAGACAGCCATTATATTAAACTGAATTTCTTGAGGGAGTACTTGCCTAGCATGTGTGACCTCCAGCAGTACAAAAAGAAAAAAACAGAGAAAGGTTAGGGTGAGGAGGAAAAAGAAGATAAAAAGGGAAAAAAAAGTTTCTTTCTGGCTGCTTCCCAGGTCCAAGTAGGGTCCCTTGAGAGCCTGTCAGTCATGATGTCACCTGAAGCTCTGGCAGGGCAGAAGGGCCCGCCCTCCACGCAAAAGCGCTCTGAGAGAAGAGGTTTTGTGCAAATAGCCAGGCATGATTAATTTATGGAGAAGCGCTAGGGCAGAGGATCGGATTTCACAGATACACACACATATATAATTTGGCTTTCCCAAGCAGGAGTGAGAAATGTTCATTCAGCATAAGGCCGGACAGCAGAAGGCAAGACCTAAATACAGGGCTTCTATCCCTTCAGTGGCTACCTCCTCCGCCCTCTGCACTTGCTCTGAACATGCATTGAGCACCTACTGTACGCTGAAGTCCATAGTTAGCACCTCCTGCCCTTTGGCGCTGAGGCAGGGGCAGGAGCTCTGGCAAGGGTGGTGACCAGCACAGGTCAGGAAAGCAGAGGACGCTCTAGGGAGGAGGACTGAGCAGGGCCCAGCCACGGCTCCGGGACAGGGCCTGGCCCAGTGGGCAGGTGCCCAGGAAAGCCCGATGCTTCTGGAATGTCAGAGAGTGAGGGGACCCTGAAGGGGGATGTGGGGTCAGCCCGTGGGGTCTCGGGAGCCTAAGAGGGAAGTCCGCGCTCTGCTTGCAGAAGAGGAGGTTTGCGAAGGTGGGTGCTGAGGTCAGATCCACGCTCCAGAACAACCACTGTGGCCACTGCAGAGACACCAGGAAGTGGACCTGAGTGCAAGGAGTGACAGCTAGAGCCCAGGAAAGGAGCCCAGGCAGCCGATTTACAAACTATCTTGGAGGGGCTGGGGAGATAGCTCTGAGTCTAAGCGCCTGCCTGGCAAGCTCAAGGACCTGGGTGCAATCCCTGGTACTGTATGCTGTGCTGGCCCTGCACCATGCTAGCCCTGCACCCCACTGCGACTGAGTGTGGTGGTGCATGCCTGTAATCCCAGCACTGAGGAGGCTGAAACAGTAGGATCACTATGAGTCTGAGGTGCATAGCGAGACCCTATACCAAATAAATCTTTTAAAAAAACTATCTTGGAGCTGTGTGGGGTGGCATATACCTGTAATCCCAGTCACTTGGGAGGCTAAAGCAGAAAGATCTCTGTGAGTGTGAGACCACCCTGGGCCATATAGTGAGTTCAAAGCTAGTCTGAACTATACAGCAAAGCACTCTCTAAAGACTTTTTTTTTTTTTTTTTTGTGCGACCAATGTTCAAACTCACGATCTTGCACTTGCCAAGTAGGCACTTGTACCACGAAGCTATCTCCCCAGCCCCTAGCACTGTCTAAAAGAAGAAAAAAAATTTTGTAGCTGGGCGTGGCAATCCACATGTGCAGTCCCAGTGCTCTGGGAGGCTAAGACAAAAAGAAGTTTGTACCCAGCCTGGGCAATTTAGTGCTTTAAGGAGACTCTGTCTCAAAATAAAAAAAAATAAACAGGGCTGGGGATATAGCTCAGTCCCCAAATATACCCCCACGCCCAGTACCACCACCAACAAAACCAAACAAGTTTGGCTCAGCCTGAGCAGCAAGACAAGGTTGCCCCTCAAGTTTCCAGGTGGGGTGACTGTTGGGTGAGGATGTCACCATCACGGAAGAAAGCAGCCACAGGGGCCACAAGGGCTGTGGGGGTGATGCGCTGGGTGATGATACCTGCATTGTGATACCTGTGCCACACAAAGAGCTGGATGATCCCAGAGGAAGCGTCCCCCAGGCAGCAGGAGTTGCAGCTCTGAAACCTGGGGAGAGGCCAGGCTGGGGAGGGGGTGGGGAAGGGCAGGGACATCTGTCTCTGGCTCCTAAATTCTCAGGTGCTGAGAGTGAGGTGGGGGAGGGGCTGGATGACGCAGGGGCTTCTGGGAAACTCGTGGTGGGAAGCAAGAAGCCGACCCCAGCCTGTTTGGTAGTCAGCAGCCTACACAGACACTAAGCTGCCCATCTCCAGTTCTCTCCCAGGACATAGGAGTCCATCAGGGAGGCTGACTGACCTATGGCAAGGGCTGGAGGAAGGGAAGGGACTGGAGCAGAGGAGGAAGGAAGCTCCCCTTCACCAGAAAGCACCCGCCCACCTCTCCAGAGCCTGGAGTTGAGGCTGGCTAGGCATGGGCTCCGGGACTCCTTGCACCCCAGTCACTGTCACAGGAGTCAGGGGACCGGGGCCTGCTGGCAGCGACGACGACAAGCTGACCAGGATCCAGCTGGGGCCAGCGGAGAAGCCGCTGCATCTCGCACAGCCTTCCCTTCCTCTTGGTCCAGTCCGATGCTCTATTATGGACTGAACTTTTGTGTCCCTCACACCACCTCCCCTAGGCCTCCTAAATTCTTACACTGGAACTCAATCCCCAGTGAAAAAGTGCTTGGAGGTGGGGATTTAGGAGCTGTTCAGGCCCTGAGGGTGGAGGTCAGGGCACCTGCAGAGGAAGGCCTGCTCCTTCTCTTCCCTTCAGGGGAGCCCCAGAAGACATTGAACCCTGCACCCCAGAAGAGGGGCCTCCAGAGACTGAGAGGTGGGTATTCTGATCTCAGCCTTCTAGACACCAGAACCCAGAGAAACAAGTTCCTGTGTCATAGGCCACCCACCCTCCGAGGGTCGGGAAAGCACAGGTTTGAGATAGTGGGGCCCGCGGTAGATCCTGGGTCCGGGAATCAATACTTGGGGGACAGACGCCCCCGTTTCCGAACGCTCACCTGGGTTTATTGCACTCAAGAAATGAATAGAGGGGCTGGCAAGATAGCTCCGTGGCACAAGTGCCTGCCTGGCAAGTGCAAGGTCGTTAGTTTGAACCCCGGTCCCTCCAAATAAAAAAAAAAAAAAGAAAACAAATGAATAGATTGAGCTGACCCCCCCGCTTGGGGTGTATTTATTTTAGCTTTTAGCATTACTGTAACTAATGCAGGGCCTGAGACCTGGCCAGCTGTCCAGGTGATCCAAATGAGTCTGAGAGCACAGTCGAGGCCTCCGGGGACAGAAGGGCTTTGTGGCCAGGCATGGTGGTGTGCACCTGTGATCCTAGCACTCCCAGAGGCTGAGACAGGAGATCCGAGCAGTGCCAAGGCAGCCTACATACCTTAGCAACTTAGTGAGACCCTGTCTCCAAATACTAAATGGGCTGGGCTATCATTAAGCCTCAGTCCCATCCACAAAATAAGTCATTGTGAGGGTCAAGAGCAGGGGGACAGAGAGAACCAGAAGAGCGGAGGAAGAGAATGTGTGGAGGCCTTTAATGTAAGCAGGAGGCTGAGATGTTGGTGGGGTGAAGCTCTCCCAGGTGGCAGGGGTTGAGGAGGAGAAGCACAGTAACTCTAGTGCTGGAGGTCGGGCGTTATCTCGGCTGATCAGTCTATATGGACGTTGGAGTGGGGTAGTTTGGTTTTGAGACGGGGTACTGCTATGCAGTTCGGGCTGGATTTGAACCCACTACAGAGTCCGAGGTGGCCTCAGCTGCAAGGTCATCCTCCCGCTTCAACCTCCTGAGTGCTGGGAGGACAGCATGAGCCACCCCACTGGGCTGGATGTTGAAATCTGGATGAAATGGGGAGGGAGTGGAAGGAGGCCGCAGAGGAGCTGGCCCTGTCCTGCAAGCTGGGCACTGGGACGGCGTGGCAAAAGCAAACGCACGGACTACAGGGTCGCCGTCCCCAGCCCTGCCAGCCTCCAGTCTGGCACCTCCTCCCTGCTCAGACTTGTTCAGCAGGCTGCAGGAGATGTACATGTGAGGGCTGGTCCATGACAGGCCACCCCGTCCAGGAGCAGTGGCCCACGTGGTGCGGCCTCCAGCAGGAGAGCGGCTGGCACGCTGCAGCCTGCTTCATTCCCAGGATGTCTGAGGCACATGGATATCCAATGTGCACCAGGACAGGACACCTAGGTAATCAGTGAAACCGCTTGGGAGCAGGTGGTCCAGGAGCTTCTAATCCTGGGATCCTCATTTTTTTTTTTTTTTTTTTTTTTTTTTTTGGTATTTTAGGGAAGGGTCTACAGGGTGTTCAGGGTCTCACTACTAGAACGGACTGGTAGTGATCTGCCTGTTTACAGCCTCCCAAGAGCTGGGATTATAGGTCGGTGCCACCACTCCCAGTCTCAGCACGCCCTGTGGGCAGGATCCGCAGTGGTGTCCTCACTGTAAAATTTCTTTTCTTTTTTCATTTTTGTTTTGCTTGAGACAGGGCCTGACTATGTAGCCTAGGCTGTCCTTGAACTCATTACATAGTCCAGGCTGCCTTTAAACTTGTGTGATTCTCCTGCCTCAGCCTCCCAAGAGCCCAAGCCTGCATCTTTTCCATTGTCTGACATGCACTACTCATTATTCCGGGAAGATTTGGCCTTCAACCTGCCTTTGGTGGAAGTAATGATTGATGGTCTCCAAGAGGCCATTCTAGCCAGTGATTCTTAGATAACTTTCAAAGTGAATAGTCCCTAAGCAAAGACAAGAGTGGCAGCAAGGTGTGGTGGCACATACCTGGAGTCCCAGCACTTGGGAGGCTGAGGCAGAG
>PVKN010026081.1:0-13935 GCA_004027915.1 Capromys pilorides
TTTTTTGTAGTTCTGGTGATAAAACTGAGAGTCTCACATATATTGAGCAAGAGCTCTACCACAGAGCCACACCTCAGGCCCATGAATCACTTTTATAATAGGAAAGGTTGTTTGACAATTAATAGATTAGTATGCTGAATATACGAAAAGACACACCAAAATATTAACAGCTAGTATTTCTAGTTTGTGAGTATTTGGATTATTTTTCCTATACTTTAAAATAACAATGAAAGTTTATTATGAAAACAAATTTACTATATGATCTGAAATTTTTGTTTTAGAAATTTTCATTTCTCCTCATATTTACATAGTTTATATTTTATACATTTCTGTTTTTCATTTCATAATCAAGGACAGAGAGCTACATGGGTATAGATGTAAGTACATAGTAAATTATGGGAAACGCTTTGTATAAAATCGCCATTTTAAAAGTCAAAATTGAAAGCAAATGTGCAGTATCCACAGCCCTATATGCAATGCATTCAAAAACTTCTGAAGTTAGGAGAAAGCAATGCACTTAGATGTCAGAATCTATCAACACAGAATGAAAATACACAGAGATCTCATTAAAAATCCACAAGAAGGAGTCTGGGCATGGTGGCGCACACCTGTAATCCCAGAGCTGGGGAGGCTCAAAACAGGAAGATCACTAGGAGTACGAGCTGCATACTGAGACCTCGTACCAAACACTTTTAAAAAAAACTCTACAAGAAGACAACAGGCAAAAATAAAGAAGAGGTTACGAGTGGCTGTGCCTGGTATCCTGGTCTACATCGTCCATTGATATCTGAGGAAGCAGAGACTCAGAGGGCCAGTTGAGGTCTCTGGACACACATCTGGCCTCAATTTTGATTTTTTGGGAACCTGAGTAGTTAAAGCAAGAGGACCAGAAAAATAAGACAGGAACCAAAGCCATCTGTCTTAAAGCACATTAAAATTTACAAGTGCTGACAATCACCGGGAAATGTTAAAATTTACTATATCTCTCAAGATAATAAAAAAGACAAAAGAAACCAAGAAAAAGCAGACAAAGTTACCAAACGTTATCTTCTTAATGATATCAAAACTCACATCAGTTACAAGTATCTTGTTCTTTGGTTTTGCGGATTTCTTTTTAGCACAATATTCTTGAACTGGAAACCACAGATTTTAGTCTCTAATTTATTCAGAAATAAAAATTCAGATCCTAAGCAGCACACTTTTTTTTTTTTTTTTGAAGGACCAGGATTCAAACTCATGATCTTGCACTTGCCAGGCAGGCACTTGTGCCACGAGCTATCTCTTCAGCCCCCAACACTTTCAAACTTCACTTTGCCTGGTTGAACTTTCACAAATTGTTGTGACTTTTGCTCTCTTTTGAGAGACAGACTTCTGAAGGTGGACCCTAGACAGAGAACAAGAACACAGAATATCAGGAGAAAATTCACTTTGCTGCATCCAGTGTCCCTATGACCTTTGAAGAAGCGATTCTGTAGCACTTTCCAAATTCACAGCAGATCCAGTATAAAAACATCAGATCATCAAAGACAGTTCAAGAGAGAGCTTCACTTCTAGAAACACTGAAAAACAAAACTTGAGAATGTGTACACCTGCAAATAATAAACTTCAAAGGCAATCCAAAACTATCCCGGCATTTGTCATTTGTGTTTGGGTGGATATGTGTGTGTGTGTGTGTGTGTGTGTGTATTGTGGCCATCTCATCCTGCCCTGGGGATAGAGTTGGTGCAGCATGTGGTGCCAGGGATGAAACCACCGTCCCTGCAGTTGCCTAAGCTTGCCTAAGCAGGTGCTTTAGACCACTGAACCATCTCGCCGGCCCGTGTTTGGTTTTAATAATCAGCCAACTACAGTTTAGTCTTATTTCAGCATTGGCTATTTGGAGAGTGTCCTAGAACTCTTACATGTGATATTCATAAAGTTTATAGCAGTTCATGATTAAAAGGATACTTCCCAAGCTTATCCAGTTCCACTTCTTATCTCGTGCTTTATTTAATCGCTGCAGAATCTCTGTTCAGCAATATCTGCATGATCATTTCAATAACAGGAAGCTCATTAGCTTCCAAGGCCAGCCAGGAAGTCCTTGGGCAAGTCACGTGCTACGAATCCTCTTTTCTACGTAGTTTCAATCATGCTGACTAAAAGTAACCAGATGGAATCTATCAAACATGATGAGATTGATCAAGCTGATGAAGACAGAGCTGTGATGAGCTGCTTTTCTTTTTCTTCCTTACTATTCTTATTTCAAAGACCCTTTACAACTCCTTTCCACTAGTTACAGAGAACACTACAGCTCAGTTATTCTATCACCAAAGAGTGGCATCTAAAATACAGAATATGATGAAACCGTGCAAGCATTTCCCTTGCTTGTATTTTAGCCTCAGACACGAGAACACACTGTAATGAAATAAAGTGTACAGTTTTATATGATCACCATTTCAAACAGATCTGACTTCCAAAGTTGCAATGAGATAGAAAAATCATAAAAATTGAAGTCCTCAGATCCGCTATTTTTTGAAAAACATGTACCTACCAGTGGTTTGTTAAAAACGTGTTGCCCAGGAGCCTTCCCAGATGAACCAGATCCATATGAGTAGACCTGGCTGAACATTTTAAATACATGCCACGCAGGTGCTTCTAAGGCACAGTGACCACTGAGAATTGATGTCTTACCCAATGCTTGCTAAGCTACTGCACTAAACACAAACAGACATATGTCAACATGAACGAACATGTGCTCCATCTCCTGGTTGTTCAAAAAGGAGAAGCAAAGTGAGAAGACCAAACCAATGGCTGAGATTAGAATGGGCCCAGGGTAATCCCATTTTTTCATTTGAGTCCAAACTTGTCCTTTGAAGAAGAGGATGCTATCTTGACCGTGGCAGGATGAAGAGAGAGATATTAAATAGCACTGAATCTCAGGAAATAAATCACCTGTAGCACTTATTTACCGGCTCTTGACCCTTCAAAGTAGCTGGTAAGAAAAATGGAGAAACTATTTGACCTGGAAGAGACTGTCAAGAGAGAAGGAAGGAAAGAGAGAGACGGGAAGAAGAAGGAAACCCCAATCAATAGAAAGGGGAATTCCTGGACCATACACGGCAGACCAGTGGACTCAGCTGGAAGCTTTAGGAAAGTTCTTACATGTCACTGTTTAATTTTCTTGTATCATTATTAAGCTTTACATGATGTCAAAGCCATTCTTCCCAAAGAAGCAAGTTCAAAACCAGGATAGCGGCTAATATCCATATCTACTGCACCAGGAACACCAAAAAGCAAATGAATACATTGTCATTTTTTTATATTCCAGTAAGGACTAAATTTTTGTTTTGCTATATAAGAAAATATTCAAATATGAATGTAAAATATGCACCTATAATCCTTTCTGGGGTCTTTTGGGCGGTGATCCTAGTACAGAAAACTAAACTTCATTCCAGTTCCAAATACAGATACAAACTGCAGACAAAACATCCTACCACAAAACTAAATCTGAAAATGCCCAGGACCAACCAATCCACAACAAAGAGGTTAAATGCCAAACCCCAAATGGCAAGTGTAATAACCATGACCCATACGATGTGGTAATACATGAATCCAATTAATGTTACCTTAAAAAGAACTTAAGCAACTCCTCTCCTTCCTGTCCTAATTGCTGACTATGGGCCTCAAATCCAGCTGTGTGGTGGAGCCAGCAGTAGAAAGAAAAGCATTTTCTGACCAAGGTGCTCTGGTCTTGACCCTAGGTGAACTCTATGAAGTATGCCTTAATGGATTCCCAAGGCATCTAAAGAAGCCATAATCTGTCAAACATTTACAATTACAAGAGGATCAATAAAAATGGGATTGTTTAGTGGCTATTTTCCAGACTGCTCTATTCTTCAGATTAAAAGCAAGTCTATTAGTGGGAGGAAAGAGCACTGACCCAGAAAGTGACACTGTGCTCCATCATGAACTGGAAGAGACAGCCGAAGTTGTTTAACAGACCCCCACCCCAGTCTCCATCTTTCTCCATCAAACAACTCAGTCAATAAGCAAGTTGCTATGAAGGGCAATTTCAACACATATTATGGTCCAACCTCTTAGTTATTTCCTCAGCTGACTGCTCCACATGGCCCCTCGTCACCCAGAACTGCCCTGTGACATTTCAACCTCCCCGCTTGCCTAACTGGAAGAGTACATCCGTACAGCTGTTTGCACTCACATACACTGAATTTGCCCTAGAACATCAAATGACCCAGCTTCCTGCCCCTCCCCCAAGCCTCCCTCTCCTCAGCTGCATCCAACCCCAGTTCTCCAAGGGCCCAACCTAAGCACCCCAGATCGCTCTGAGCTTCCCTCCTCCCAGCCAGCTGCCTCCCACATCCCTTTCTGCAAGTCTGTCCGTTGACACCTCCACATCCTGATGGGCCTCCAAAACGCCTGTTCTGTCTCATTCACAGAAAAAATTTTAAAACAAAGTAAAACTGTCACTATTAATCAGAGCATTCCAATCTTCCCTGAGCCCCCAATAGCATTCATTAACGCTGTCATTTGTCCCTGCCCTCTTCCATTCCTCATCTCACCTCTTCCCTCAGAAAACCCCCATAGTTTGCACATCCATCTCAGCAGTCAGTTGGTGCCAGGCAAGAAGCTCATCAAGCTCCACCGTTTCTCCTCCTCCTATTCTCTTTCCTTTATTTTTCTTTTGTGGAGCACCGGGGACTGAATGCAGGGCCTGTGCATTGAGATATATCCCTACCTCTTTCCTTCATTTTTTTTATTATGAGAGAGGATCTTGCTAAGCTACTAAGTTGCTCAGGATGAGCTCAAACTCCTCCAGCCTCAGTCTCAAGAGTGCTGGGGTGACAGGCGTGCCCCACAAAACTCACCTGGCTCCTACTCTCCTTTACCTCCCACCACTTGAATGATCTGGACCATTCTTCCAGATGCCTTCGGTAGCTTATATACCACCCTCACTCTAAATCAGGCATCCTCAAATCTGGACATGCATAGACTCCCCATCTGGCTGTGCTGGCCTCTCTCAAATGCTGAGTCAGACTCATGGAGGCCCCTGAACATGTTACAATTCAAAAGTTCCCCACCCCAAGTGATTCTTACAATAAGCTAAGGTTAACTAAGGCCAAGAAACCCTTCCACTCCGATTATTTTAAATACAAAATCTAAAGCGCTTTTCTCTTCTGTATTTTCACATGTCTACACTTTAGAACCACCTCTTTAGGTATCCCTTAGGCACTTCAAACTCAACAGATACCAAACTCATCTTTCTTCTTATGGGCTGAACTGTATCTCCCAGAAACTTCTATGCTGAGGTACTAACTTCTGGTGTTGCAGAATGTGACTATCCTTGAGCATCGGTCCTTCGAGAAGATGAAGTAAGGTTATCTCAACCTTAACCCAATGCAATTGATGTAATATAAAAAGAGAAAATCTGGATCCAAACTCATACAGAGAAGAGACCATATGAAGAGACAGAGATGTTCACCTGCCAGATAAAGAGAAAGGCTTCACAAGGAAAATGCATTTGCCAGTAACCTGACCTCAGACCTCTGACCTCTGGATCTGTCATGTAAGCCACCCCATCCATAGCACTTTACAGTGGCTCTAGCAAATTGATATACTTCTCATGGCCCTGCCACCCCATTTATGTACCATTATTTCTCCCTTCCCCTTACCAACTACATCTACTGTATCACTAGGTTGTATCAATTCTTTTTCCTAAAGATCTCTCATAGAGGCTTTATTGTATCTAAATCCATTGCCATTGCCTTAATCCTAAGGTAATGCTTAATGATAACATCAATAATCCCCTAACTATCTCCTGTAAAGTGTTCTAGTACTGCATGACTTCACTCATGTGGGGAAGATGTAAACCTAGAACTCATGGAGGTAGAAAGCAGAATGATGGTTACTGGGTGGGGGGGCTTGGAGACTGGGGAGGTAGGGAATAGGAAGCTATTGACTGAAACATACAGAGCTTCAGAGAGGCAGGAGAAACAGATGTTGAGATCCCTCACACAGCAGGGTGACCACAGTGACTACAATAATAATGTAATATTTCAGATCACAACAGTAAGCTTTACATGCCTCACTATTTAAGAAAAGATAGGTAAAGGAAGTAATGGACGTTAACTTTCTTGAGTCAATTATTTTACACTGTATATATATATATATATATATATATATATATATATATATATATGTATATATATATACATATATATACACACATATATACATATTTAAGCATACGTATATGTATACATGCATATCATATTGTACCCAGTATTTGTGTATAATTCTACATGGTCTCTTGCTTCCCAGACTCAGTGAGGGAAATAGAAGGGGAGGCTGATTTTTTTTCCAGCCTTTTTCTGCATTTATCGAGATGATTTTTTAAATTAATTTTGATTAGCAAATTATAATTCTACATAAATGTGGGGGTGCAGTATGACACCCAGCACCAAAGAGTAGGTGCTCACATTACATGGCAGCCTGAGGAGGACCAGCAGAGCCCTTCCTCAATTCCTAGCCCACAGCATGATGAAAATGATAATAAATTACTGCTTTAAATTATTTGATTTTAGAATTTGAAAGAACAATGGTTAACTAGAATCATATGCTATGGATAGCACTCTGTAATATAATTAAGTTTTCTTTTTTCCAATTGGCTGAATTTTATAATGATGCTGATCAGGAGCATTTATTATTTTTACTAAAATAATGTCAGAGAACTGACATTTCACTTTGCTCTTCATTTCTGTCTTTATTTGTCAGAATAAACATCATTACACTTAGAAATCATTTATTGGGAACCAGGTGTGGTGGTGCACGCCTATAATCCCAGCACTTGGGAGGCCGAGGCAGGAGGATCAGTGTGAGTTCGAGACCAGCCTGTGCTACAAAAGTGAGCTCAAGGCCAGCCTGAAGTGCATAGTACGACCCTGTCTCAAAAAGAAAAAAAAAATTATTTAAAAATATTTTATATGAACAACTTTCCAAAAAAAAAAGATATTCCAGACCTTTCTACCAACAATCTTTCCTTTTGGCTGTATGTACAATAATCTTCCTGAAACATGAGGTGACTGTGGCACCAGTCTGGCTTCAACTCCTGTGTACCAGTCGCTCCCCGCTGCCTCAGTTCCAACCTCCTCAGGCACACCACACTGAGCGCTCCGCTCCCGTCCTGTTTCAGCTGTAGCTCACCTGTCGCTTGCTAAGCTGCAGTGCTGGCAGCCTGCCCAGCGCTCCCTAACATAGAATGCCGAGCCACAAAACTATCTCTGCGCATGCACTGCTCTCTCCCCACCCTCACTTGTTTCAAATGCTGTAGCTGGCAAGGACCTATACACCCTGCCGGTCCAGCCTCAGAACCACCTCCCAGGGAAGCCTTTGCTGACACAGACTAATCCTGCCCCTTCGGTGTTGCCTCTGAAATGTCAACACTGTGTCATGTCATCCTGCGCTGTCAGGTGTCACAAACGTACACACCTACAAGCACCAGCCAGGTGTCGCAGAAGCACAACGTACCTACTGAAAACAAATCTGAAGTACATGTTTTTAAGTTGAAGCTATCCTTGTACTAGGACCAAAGATAATACCTGTCTGTCGCAGTTTTAAAACCTTGACCTGAATAAAATTCACGTAAAGCCAAATTCACTTAATATTACACAACCCCTTCTGCAAATGCTAGGTGAAGGCATAAAATATCAGGACTTTCACTTCATTTCTACTCTCTGAAGTGAAGAGATGCCCAAACGTACACAATCCCTTGTTTATGTAACAGTCAGTGAGCTGACACTTAAAGCACACAGTTTCACACTCACTACCAGGAAAGAATATTGTGCTTAGTTTTGTGGCCTTGAACTTCCTACTACTTAGTAATTATAAAAAATATTGTTTTCTATGAAGTAGTATTCCTAGGTGATATCCTCAAAGCTATCGAGTCTGCCACTCTACCCGGAATGCGAAATGTCTGTCCTTGGACAGAGCCCACACAAAACTATTTGTCTGAACTATTTTGCTTTGGCCCTCACAGAATTACTTTCCGGAGGTAAGCTTTGGCACTGTGCCAACGTTATTTAGCTGGGCATGGTAGCATAGGCCTGTAATCCCAGGCCTAGGGAGGCTGAGGCAGCAGGGTCACCATGAGTGTGAGGCTAATTTTGACTATGTAATGGGTATAAGGCCAGCCTAAATTACAGTAGGAAACCCTGTCTCTAAAATGCAAATAAAACAAAGTATTTTTTTACAAAACATTATTTTTAAAAGTCCACGGATACATGAATTGCAGTGGTTACTCAGAGACACTGTTCATTACTTTAAAATACACAATCATGATGCAGGGTCCTGAGTTCCATACTGCAAAAAATAAATAGATACAAACTTTTAAAATTAAATAGGTGCACTTTTGAATAATTAATTTTTAAAAAATTAAAGAATCCTAGATAAAATCCTCTCTCCTCCCAGCACTGTAAAGAACCAGCCCCTCTTCCCCTTGTCCCATTAATCCTCATCCACGTGGGCCTCTGGGTCTCTGCATCATGTCAACTGCCGGAGAGGGCAGTAAAGTGTGTAGCCCATGGCCAAGACCCTGACAGGGACCCTCAGGCTCTGCTTGAATTTATATCCTCAGTTCCTCTTTCCACACTTCCTTCCTGTGCTTATTAAATTTCTCCACAGTCTGAAGAAAAATACACATGCAACGAATTTCTAACACCACCTATGCTGCACAGTGTGTTCATTCATTTCTGCCCCTACTGTTTTGGGGTTTTCAGAAGACAGGTCTCCATCTTACTCATCTCACATCCCCAGGGACTAATAAGCAATCATGGGTGGGATGTCAAATTTAATTGTATCTTATATAACTACTTCTAGTAATGGGAGAAATAATAAATTAATTACCTCTTAAGGAAGCTCATTCTATCTCCCCTTAAGATACACTAACATCTGAAGAAAATAAAGCTTATGGGGACTAATACGAAGAACATACACTAAACAAGTAGAAATTCAAGTGTTAGTTATGACTTATCTATTGTCCCTTTTGAGGGTACCTGCATCATTTTCTGGTAGTTAACCCTCATTACACAGGAGCATACTCAGAGGGAATACTCTCCCATTAGCTAAGAAATGAATGTAGTCAAAAGCAAACTTTTTGGGGCTGGAGAGATAGCTTGGTGGTATAAGTGTTTGCCTGGTAAGTGCAAGGACATGGGTTTGATCCCCACTACTGCATGCTGCACTGGCCCCAGAACCCTGGGCATGGTATACAGTGCTAGCCACCAAAACTAGGTGTGGTGGCACATGCCTATAATCCCAGCATTGGGAAAGCTGAGACAAGAGAATCACTATGAGTCTGAGCTGCATGAGTCTGAGTTGCATAGTGAGACCCTGTACCAAATAAATAAATAAGAATTTTTTAAAAAGCAAACTTTTCATGGTTTATTGAAGTCAATGCATCCAATAGGTACAGGACCAAGGGGAGCCTGAGAGATGTTCTCAGTCAAAATCCAAAAGTACGGGCACTAGAAGGTATCACCATAGTAGAAAAAACATCCACCAAGGACGGGGCTATCTCCAATCAGGGCCAATCTAAGTCTATTACTAAACATATTTAGAGGTAACAAGGGTATGACCAATCTATTACTGAAACTTGCTCTGATCATTTCCATGTTTTACAAATCCACATTTCACATATAGTGTGTTTTGTTTTGCGGTACCAGGGATCAAACTTGTGCTTGCCAGGCACGTGCTTAAGCCACTGAGCTACCACCCAGGCCCCATCGCATCCTAATCTGTGTCTTGAAATTTTTCTCACACTCTGCTGTATGAAGTATGAAGTAGTACAAATGTTTGGAAAATAAATTTCATCAGGTCAGGGCCGGCAAGATAGCTCAGTGGTCTAAAGTGCCTGCTTAGGCAAGCTTAGGCAAGCACAGGGACTGCGGTTCAAACCCTGGCGCCACATGCTGTGCCCACACACAAAAAAGTTTTGTCAGGTCTATCACTAACCATAAGAATCATCCCTGAAGTTTGACGTAACAGATTATGTTACCGGGAAACCACTCTAAAGAAATTACTAATGATGCATAAAAGGCCATGCGCACAAAAGTGTTCACTGTAGCTACTGAATGGAGTGAAGGTCACCTCTTATTATGATGCACTATTAGGAGAAAGGGCAGAACACTGTGCCCAGCAGAATTTTAACTAAATAAATTCTACAGAGAAAATATTAAGAGAAAGCACCCAATAAACTCCACAATGGCTATATTTAGGTGGGAACTATAGCTACTTTTATGGTTCTGTTTTCTACAATGAATATATATATATATATATATATATATATATATATATATATAATTTTTGTAAGTTAGAAAACTTAAGAACCTTTTTTAAGTTTAGCTGAAAACCAAATGACTGCTGGGCATGGTGTTGGGTGCCTAAATTCCAGCTCCCTAGGAGTTTAATGTAGGAGGACTGTAAGTTCAAAGCCAGCCTGGAGAACTTCACTGCATACAGTCTCAGAGACAGAGAGAGACAAAGAAACACAGACAGAGAAAAAGAGAATGCAAAAAAAAAAAAATCAAATGATATCACTCTCAAATTAGTGGTTTCATTCTTAGATAGCCTAGAAAAATTATATGGAAAGATACAGGTGCAATGTTTTTTAAGATAGCAATGATATAAGAAATAAAACTCAATATCCAAAAATACAACTGTTAAGTGAACAGCTTGACAACGTAATGGGCTACTACCAGGGTACTAACATTATGATTCCAAATATGCTGCCATAAAAAATGATCTGCAGAAATAAAAACATACACTTGTTACCTCTATGAATAAATAGACCATAAAACAGACTATAATGGAAACATGCCATAAAACCAACATGATTAAATGAAAAAAAAATATTTCTTAGGTAATTGCACATAGAGGTGGGATTCTTTACTTAAACACTGCCATGATATGATCTCAAAATAATTTTTAAAATACTTTTAAGAATACATTAAGTCATATTTCACATATAAATAATTTTAAGTGAGTTAAATAGTTATGTATGTTTTAAGTGTGCTGAGTAAAATGTGTATGCTCATGAGTGTGTGTTTAACCATTGAACTGTTCATTAACATAGTTTGAAGACTGGAAAAGGGGATAGAGGCAGGTAAATAATCCTACACATTTTCCATGTATCAGAATAAGCCCAAGAAGGTCCCCAGTATCTGCAATTGATAGCTACTGGCCAGAATTAATAGTTTTCTTCCTTATTAAAAGTAATAAAATATTGTATCAGAAAGCTTACACTACCATAACAAACTACCACAGATTATGTAGCATGAGCACTAGAAACTTCTCCTCTCACAATGCTAGTGGCTAGAAATCTGAGAACTGAGTGCCAGTGTGACTGGTTTCCAGCAATGGCTTTCCATGGCCTGCACACAGGAAGCCCTGCTCACTGCACACTCACGTGGCCTTGCCTCTGGGTACGAATGCAGGGAAAGTTCCCCCTTCTTCTAAAGGGTTGGGGTCCCACTCTTATAACTTCACTTAACATGAATTACCTCCTAAAGCCCTGCCTTTAAACATAGATACACATAGATACACTGTGAGCAAGGCTTCCAACACAGGAATCCCAAGGAGAGGTGACACAATTCAAGTCACAAGAACGGTTGAATATGTTTCCCAATACATTCCTTGAAGAATAACATATTTAAACCTGAACTGATTTCTTCCTCTAGAGAAACATTACTCAATAAGATTCTTCATCATAAGCAGCTGAGGATGTGTGCTTCTCCACTCAGAGATGGACAAATGCCTAAAGAGGAGCCAGGACTCTCCCCAGAGTCACAGCAACAAACTCCGCTTGAGAGCTGAGATTCCCTTGAATGAGCAGAAAAGTTTGACTAATGCTTCCAATGCTGAATAACATATAAATGTATTTGAATCAATTACTTTAACACAATGGTAAGAAAAGCTAACACAGTGCAGTAACAGAGCTACATCTGTCAAGGAGCACAACTTTGAATTATACAGTACGTTCTACAAATGTAACATGTAGCATGGTGACTATAGCTAATCATACTGTACCATATGTAAGTGTTCTCACCATCCAATGAAAGCAGTCATGCAGGATGAGAGATGTGACAACGGGTTTGCTAGTTGTGATAATCAGCCCATCATACATAAGTGTATCAAGGTATCATGCTACAAATTTTTAAAACTACAATTATACTTCAACATAATTGTCAGTTATCACTCAATAAATCTAGTTAAAGAAAGAGAAAAGTTGCTTTTTTTAAGAAAACATTAAACTTGGACTAGTTATTAAAACTGAACTAGTTCTCTGTATGATTCCTTAGCTCATTAAATCTCTTTGAAGTTATATCACCCACTGTTCAGTGAGCTTTTATAAATACAGATTATACATAACTTAGATACCTCACATTTTTTTTTTTCAAAAGAAACATCCAGCAAATAAATATAATGATTTTTTTTCCATCTTCACTGAACCTGAGATTTTTTTTTAAATGTACAGTCAACGGTGGCCAAACTATAAACTGTGACTTAAGGTCTTCAAATTGGCGCAGGAAATTCTTATCTTCATCCATTCTTTCATACTTTGAGGCCAGTCCCATGAAAAGGCGCTAAAGCCTTTTGTAACGGGAGAATGCCAAAGGATACACTTGCTTGGAGCTCTCCCAACATTAGTTTGAGCTTCTTGGATGAGATCAGCTAACGGAGTCAAGTCCTTAAGACCAACTAGACAGAACAAAGTTGAAAATCAAAAGCATACAACCCCTGGCCAATAAAACTGGGGAATGATCTGGGCAAACTTTTTAAGACAAGAATTCCAGGATTTGGAAGGTTTAGTGTCCTCAAAGGTTCTAAGGGTAGAAGTAGGGAAACTTGCATTGATTCATGATTTTCCTCTATCTCAAAGTTACTTCATTAATTTCAAATTTTAAAAAATTAGAGCCTTTTACATATTTTTTAATTAGGGGAAATGAACCTTGAAATTATATCATAGTAAATGATAGCTTAAAAAATAAAAATATTAACCCAACCATAATTCTTAGCATTATTAAAAATCACCAACAAACTATGAAATAATCATTTGGTCCTCATTTATCAAAAACTTCACTTCAGTGTTCTAATTTCTTAAAATGATGTACAGTCCAATAAGCTGGTAACTCTAGTAGTTTTTTAACCCAGTGAAATCTGCTGTGCTATGCAACTGTGCCCTGCTTTATACAAGAGCTAATATGGTTCAAGCCTTAAGTAAATGCTAGTAGTCATCAATAATGCAGCAAATGGCTATTACAGAAACTGCTTCAACAAATACCTTCACCCATCCGTCCCCAAAATTGCATCTATTTCTGTTTGACTTTGGCCAAATGAGAAGGAATAAAATACCACAAACAGGAAGCTCTGCGAGGATAATCCCAAGAAAATGCCAACTCATCAAGCAAGCACAAGGACCTTCCACAGGCCGTTCGCCTCCAGCGCTGTTGTCCTTCCCTGACTCACTTCTTCCATGACTGGACAGCCCCACGCACACAACCCTAGGCACCCTTTCAGCATAACCCACCTCTGCAGACCTAACCAAATGTCCTTCCCCAAGGAAAACCTAAATCACTCCAAGTCAGATGAGCTTCCACATTATGTTTTTCCCCTTTACAGCATTTAAGATCATGAAAAAAGGCCCAGAAGGCCCCAGATGATAATAAGAATCACAAGAAATTATAGGAACATACAAAGCGCTAATGTAGATTTGATTACAATAATAGAATAAAAAGATCTATGCTTACATAGAATGGAAACTGAAAGGGAACAAAAAAAGCAAAGGTATATTCAATTTTTTCTTGTGCACAGGAATGGGATTCAAGGCTATGATTTAGTCTTACCTTGGGAATCAGAGAAACACAGCTCTATGAGTATGTTAGG
>PVKN010026082.1:0-13924 GCA_004027915.1 Capromys pilorides
AAAAAAAAAAAAAAAAAAAAAAAAAAAAAAAAAAAAAAAAAAAAAAAAAAAAAAAAAAAAAAAAAAAAAAAAAAAAAAAAAAACGCAAAAAAATAGAGTTCAGCAGCACAGTGCCTGTCTGGTAAGCTCAAGCAAGATCCTCAGTTCAATTCCCAGTAACACATGCTGTCCCTGCATCCCACCGCCACAAAAAAAAAAAATGGAGAAAGAATTATAGGAAAAGAAAATGACATAACTTTAGACTTCGATTCTTAGGATGTAATTCAAAACGATCAGTTCATTTTTAAAAAAGCATGGCAATATGGTTTAACAGTGAACATTGTCCCTCAACTTGAGACAACTCCCAAATTACAAGTGATCCATGAATACGAGCCCATAAAAGGAAAAGCAATTAGATCCAATCATCATTTCTGTATCTCTTTTCTCATAAATTAAACAATGTCTGGACCACAAAAAAAAACTGGAAATCAACAGAAAGGAATCAGGAAAATTTCCCATTAAAGGAAATTAAAGTAATCCATAACACACATCACAAAGAAAATTACAAAACATTTTCTTAGTAAAACTGAAAACAAAATTCTGGGAATCCTCGTAACACAGTGTTTAAAGGAAAAATGCTAGCTTCAAAGACCAGTATCAAGCTGGTATGATGGCATACAAGTGTAGTTTCACACTACAGTCTGGAACACCAGACTTTAGACGTTCAAGGCCAGTATGGGCAACACAGCAAGACTTGTGTGTTTTATTAAAGTCTGTATCAGAAAACAAAGTCTCATTTCAATAACTTTTTATTGCTGTAAGAGGAAAAGAACAAATTAAACTCAAATTAGGGATAAACGCAAATAACAGCCAGTTGTAGTAATACACACCTATAATCCAAACACACTCTGAGAAGCTAAAGCAAGAAAATAAACAATTCAAGTCTAGCCTGGGCAATTTAGAGACTCTGCCTCAAAAAAAAAAAAAAAATAGGGGCTGAGGAGATAGCTCAGCAATAGTCTAAGTCTAGCAAGCAAAAGGATTCAGGCTTGATCCAAAGTACCATATGCCATGTTGCCACCATGCCAGCAACCAAAACAGGGTGTGGGGGCACATGCCTGTTTTAATTCCAGCACTGGAAGGCTTAGACAAGAGGGGAGCACTATGAGCCTGAGCTGTGTAGCAAGACACTGTACCAAATAAGTATCATTTCTTAGGATCTGATAACATAACCCCCACCACATACACACGGAAGAAAAAAAAAAAAAGACCAAAGCTCCTCATTAAGATACAAACAAAAATCTGTAACAGTAAGCAGAATCCAGAACATATCATCCATTCTTTTTGTCTCTGTGAATCACGGCCTCATTCTGTATAGGTTGACCTGGAACTAGCTTTACTTAGCCCACACTGGCCTTGAACTCAACAGCAGTCCTGCCTCTGCCTCCCAAGTGCTGGGATTACAGGCATGTACTACCACACCTGATCCTTCATTCATATTAAAAGAAAGTTAAACCAGAATATATAGCCAACATCATACTTTAAAAGGTAAAATACTGAAGATCAGGAACAACGAAAGCATACACTTCTAGCCACTTCCATTCAAAGTAACACTTGAACGACTTTGGACAAGATTCAATAAAGAAGTCCAGGGAGATAGCTCAGTGGAGTAAGTGCTTGCCTGGCAAGCGCAAGGTCCTGAATTCGATCCCTGGTACCCACCCCCCCAAAATGATTCAATAAAGAACTCACATTCGGACTGAAAGGGAAGACATAAAACGATGTTAAGTAACAGATTGTGAATCCTATATAGCCTATATATAGAAAAACTCCAAGAAATTCACACAAAAACTACTAGAACCAATAAAGAGTTAAGCACACAATAAATTTATGATGTTAATTTTAGATTTCTATAAGCAATCTACGCTCAGAAATTAACTTTTAAAAAACCTACTCATAACAGCATCAAGAATGTATTTTAGGGGCTGGGGAGATAGTTCAATAGAATAAGTGCTGCCCTGGCAAACGCAAGGACCTGAGTTCAAACCCCAGTTGCACCAAAAAAAAAAAAAAAAATGTTTTTTTGTTTTTTTTTTAAGAATGTACTTTAAGCTGGGCATGGTGGCGCATGCCTGTAATCCCAACACTTGGGAGGCTGATGCAGGTCAGTGAAAGTTCGAGACCAGCCTGAGCTGCAAAAGTGAGCTCAAGGCCAGCCTGAACTGCATAGCGAGACCCTGTCTCAAAAGACAAAAAAAAAAAAAAAAAAAAAAAGAATGTATTTTAAACACAGAAAAATCAAGAGCACAAGATTTCTATATTCACAACTACAAAACACTGCTGAAAGAAAATCTGAAGGTACATATCATGTTCTTGGATTAGACTCAGTATTAACATGATAATCATCATCATGATTATTTTACAGATTGACTTTTTGCCAAGTCAATCTAAAAATCAATGAGCTCCCAGGTAGTTTGTTTCTTTTTTTTTTTTCTTAAGACCACCAACAGGCTGATTATAAAATTCACATGGACTCTCATGGGATCTAAGACACCAATTTTGAAAAATAAAGGTGAAGGACTTTTAATAAAGTCATATTAGTATAATAACCACAAACATGCAGGCATACACAGTAAGAGGACAAAGTTGAGAGTCCAGAAACCAATTCTCGCATTTCTGGTCTTTGAGACAAAGTTGCCCAGAGAATTTATTGGATAAAAGTGAAGTGTGTGTGTGTATATTTATATTTGTATTTTTGGTACCAGGAATTGAACTCAGGACCATGTGCTTGTCAGGCAGGCACTGTGTTATTGGGAGATATATATAAGATAGATAGATACTCACTGGCCCAAAGTAGAGGTATGTTACATGATATAATTTAACATCCAAGTACTTTTTAAAAATATTTTTCACAAATTCAGACCCTTTCTTTACAACATATACATGAATTAACTAAAAAATATGATCACAAGACTAAATGTCAGAAGTAAAATTTTCATTGTTTCAGACATGGCCAAGTGTTCTTACACATGACACCAAATCCATAATCCACAAGATAATTTCCTTAAAATTTAAAACTTGCAGCATGTGGGAGGCAGAAATAGGATCACTATGAGTTGGAGCTGCATAGTGAAACCCTGAAGAAAAAAAAAAACTTGCACTTCTAAATTTCTGCTTAATAAACTTCATTAGAAAGAAAATGGGGGAGGAGGAGACAGGGATACACTGAGAAAAATATTTACAAACCACATACCCGACAGAGGACTGTAACTATGATACTAGCAAACAAAGAGATGAGCACAATCAAAATTAACACACTGAAATTCTGCAAAATAAACGTAAGAAGAGTGATGGAAAATAATTTTAAATATAACATCCATGTTCAGATCCACCAAAATGAAAAACCCAATAATCTGTATAACCAATATGTAGCAATGAAAAATACGAGAAAAAGGTAGCAGTAAATATTGCTGCTATTCTTAATATCACATGGTTGTTTAATAAATACGAAAGTAACATTTAAAAGAAAATACTCCCTACAAATCAATAAGACAATCCAACCTGAAAAGCAGGCAAATAATGTGACTATTTTGCCAAAGAAAACAAATGAATGGCTTCTATGCACATAAAAATATGTTATATACCTATTAGAATAAATTAGCAACACCAGGAGCTGGCAAAAATGTGGAGAACTTAGAATACTGTATATCACTGGTAAAATGTAAAGTGGTACTATCACACTGGGAAGAATACTGATTATTCTTTAAAAAGTTAAGAATGATGTACGATTCAATCCAGCAATTCTATTCCTAGGTATGAATATTTAGGTTCATACACAGATATGTCTGTAAAATGTACAGAAGCATTATTCATAAAAGCAAAAATTAGATACAATCCAAAAGTCTATTAGTTGGCGAATGGATAAACAAAAAGCAGAATATTCATACAAAGGAATACTGTTCAGCAATTGTGAGAAACCAGCTTTTAGTGTATACCCCAAAATATGGATGCACTTCAAATACTTGCAAAGAAGCCAGACACAGAAGTACATAATCGCATTTATACAAAATGTTCAAATATGACAGAAAAACAGACAGGGCCAGCAAGAGAGCTCAGAGGAGTAAGTGCCTGCTTAGGCAAGTGCAGGGACCAGGGTTCAAACACCAGCACCATAAGCCACGCCAGCCCTCCCCCAGGTACCCTGAGCCGGCCACCAGACACCAGCTGTGATGGAGCATACCTGTAATCCCAGCCAAATGGGGAGGCTGAAAACAGGAGGATCCGTACAAGTCCAAGCTGCATAGTGAGAACCTGTTCCAAATGCATTTAAACACACACACACACACACATTCACACAATCAGTGGCGGCTTAAGGCTAACAGTAAAAGCAGGAATTAATGGTAAATGTATACAGGGAATATAACTCACCAGCACAAGCACCTGCCTGGCAAGCTCAAGGTTCCAAGTTCAATTCCCAGTTCTTCAAGAAAAAAAAAAAAAAAGACACAGACAGACAGACAGGCACACACACACACACACACACACACATGCACACACACAGACAAAAAGAAAAATGTGTACAATGGATGTACATTTGGGATGCAAATGTTCTAAAATCTAACTGTGGTGATGGCTGCATGATACTAAAATTTAGAAAATGTAAACTTAGGGCATCAGTATTTATGGAATCCAATTTTGTGCCCAACAGCAATGTACGAATCTATTTTCAACTTATCTAAGGAAGAGGGCAGGTATATCTTCAATATACATAAAATGTCCCTTAAAGACAGGAACACATTCTGAGAAACATTCCAGAATGAAATCTGTCACTCTACAAACATCATAGAGTGTACCTCCACTAACACAGATAATACAGTCCAGTGGTAGCAAATCTATAGCATATGTGCCATATCGGACTGTTTGTATCATAAAAAACTCTAAATGGGGGCTGGGGAGATAGCTCCGTAGCACAAGTGCCTGCCTGGCAAGTGAAGGTCCTGAGTTCGAACCCCAGTCCCAGGAAAAAAAAAAAAAAAAACAACAAAAACCTATAAATGGTTCACCATCACCAACATAATCCAATCACTCAATGTTGCCTGGTCATGCAATCAAGAGACATAGTAAAAACAGTTAAGTATGAAGATGCTGCCAGTGTAATGTGGTATGTTTTACAGTAAGCCTTTTTAATAAAAGGAATACAGTATACTAAAATAATGACAAACTATGACACATAACCATTTGATTTTTTACACCAGCAAACACATAAGTATTTCACATAGGACTTTTTCAGCTCCATTATAATCTTATGAGATTAACACTGTATTTGAGATTCATCACTGATGAAACTACTGTATGCAGCACATGATTCTACAATGAAGGATAAACTTTAAGGTTAAAATGATGACTTATTGGGAGAAGAAAAAGAACAAAGTGAAATGAACAAGACAATATTCTGAGTTTATTATTTTTACAAATTTAACTTTCAAAGCAACAACTGAGAGAGCTCAGCAGACTTAAGCACTTGCTTAGGTAAGCACAGGGGCCAGGGTTCCATCCCTGGAACAGCATGCCACACTGGCCCTGCGCCCAGGCACACTGAGCCTGGCAATGGAGTCTAGGTGTGGTGGCGCACACCTGTAATCCCAGCACTAGGCAGGCTGAAAACAAGAGGGTCACTAGGAGTCCCAGCTGTGTAGTGAGACTCTGTGCACACATGTGCCACATACATACCCCTAAAAGAACAAAGCAAAACAAAACAAAAACTTTCAAAGCATGGAAATATTTTACTTTATAACTTCAGGGAAGGGGACAGCATTGGGGGTTGAACCCAGGGTCTTTGCACTAAGCTACAACCTCAGTTTTTCTAAAAATTAATTTTGAGACTCAGCCTCCCTTAAATGACTGAATTTCCCAGGCTGCACTTGAACTTACCATCTTCCAGCCTCCACCACCACACCCAACTATCACATTAAATTTTTTAAGGAAATCTCTAATATATAAAAGTAGCCAGACATGGTGATGCACTCCTTTAATCTCAAACTAAAAATAAAAAATAAAAAAATAAAAGGCAAGGGCATACCTCAAAAGTAAAAGCACTGGATTCAATTTCTAGTATGGAAAATAAACATTTTTAAACTTGTAAAAATGTATCTTATTCTACAAAATAAAAGGGGAATCTGAGTCAAGGGGAAATACATTTTGACTACTCTGAAAATTGGTAAATATTTGAAGGTTTATGTTAGCTTAGGTCATGCCCCCCCCCCCCAAAAGAAAGGCTTCAGATTTTTAAAATTTCTAATTTGGGCTGGCGAGATAGCTCAGTGGTCTAGAGCACCTGCTTAGGCAAGCTTAGGCAACAGCAGGGACCGTGGTTCGATCCCCAGCACCACAAGCTGCGCCAGCCCCACCCCCAGGGCAGGCTGAGCCAGCCATAACAAAGTTTAAAAAAAAAGCTTTCTTTCCCCTTTCCCCTAATCTATTTTTAAAAAGACACCAAATGTGAAGAAAAAAAAATTGTAATTCATAACAAAACCTGACATTACTTGAGTCACTCTATAACATTTCACATAAATTATCCTAGTTGACTGAGACAAGTCTTCTCAACTACATGAATGATACATACAACCCCATTAAAACAAATGATGTGGAACTGATCCTTCAAAAGCTCTTTTCTCAGGCCGGCCAAATAAGAGAGCCTGCTTAGGCAGAGCACAGCAGAAGGAAGGGGTTCAATCCCTGGTGTGCCTTGCCAGCCCCACCTCCAGGGGGCACTGAGACAGTGACCAAAACTGAGTATGGTTGATGCACACCTATAATCCCAGCTCTTGGGAGGCTGAACACAGGCAGATCACTACTAGTCTGATCTACATAGTGAGATCTTGTACTAAAATTTTTTTTGAAACAACTCTATTCCCTTTGCAGTGCTGAACACTGGACCCAGAGTCCATATAGAGAAAGGCTTCTATCACTGAGCTACCATATATCTGTATCCTTTCTTTAACTTTATAAGGCATAATCAAAAGCTACAATGAACATTTATTTTTTACTTTATTACAGAGAAAGACATAATGCCTAATATACCCCACTTGAAATACACTCATCCCAGCCTTCTTGCCACTTTCTGAAGCTGTTCTAGAAGTCATTTTACGTAAATGTCTCTGCACATTGCAATTGAGCATAATGAATGCAATACTGAGTTATTCAATGGAAAGGATCATCAAAACATTTCAAGTGTCTCATCCACTTTATTCACTTAATTTGGCATTTTGTGACTTTGGACTCTTCCCCAAAGTGAAAATAACCTTGAAAAGCAAACATTTGTAATCTATTCAGAACGTAGATGCAGCTACAACAGTACAAGACTCCCAAGGACTTCCAAAACTGCTTTACAGAGAGCAGCAAGAAATAGCTGGGGGTGGGAATGCACACCTCTAATCTCAACATTCCTGGCTCAGGCTAAGACAGAACTATTATGAGGTGAAGGCCAACCTGAACTACACTACTGATACACTGTCTCAAAATAATAAAAAGCAGTAAGTATAGCTAGGGAGAATATTCAGAGAAAAATTATAGTGACTTTTACTGTAATAATTTCACTTAAACCTATATTTTTCAATCACAGCTCCTACATCTACAACCCTTTTTAAATTCTATATGTGACAAAAAGGGCTGGCCAGATAGTGCAGCAGATTAAAGCATCTGCTTAGGCAGACACAGGGACCAGGTTCAATCCCCTGGCATGCTGCGCTGTCCCCACCCCTAAGTCAAGCTGAAAAGGTGAATGAGACTGGGTGTGGTGGTACACACCTGTAATAGCAGCTCTTGGGGGGCTAAAAACAGGAGAATCACTATGAATCCGATCTGTGTAATGAGACCCCATATATGGACACTGTACTAAAATAAAAAATAAAAAAACTGTATGTGACAGTCTCATTAAATTATCCAGGATGGCCTCAAACCTGCAAACTCTTGGGGCCGGCGAGATGGTTCAGTGGTCTAAAGCACCTGCTTAGGAAAACTTAAGAACTGGAAGGACAGTGGTTCGATCCCCAGCACCACATGCTGTGCCAGCCCCACCCCCAGGGCAGGCTGAGTCAGCCAAAATACAAAATAAATAAATAAAATTTAAAAAAATAAAAAGCCTGCAAACTCCCTGCATCAGTATCTTAGGCAAGAGGATATACCACATCTTAATACCACGTTCTATAGAAAGATGCCAGAAGAATCACTACTAGATAGCATGAAAATATACAGAACAGAGACAGAGACAGAATCAATATGGGGAAAGGAAGGAAAGAAGGGAGGGGACAGACAAGAAGCTTCAAATCAGCTTTCCTGTCTATATATAAGAAACCAAAAAAAAAAAGAAAGAAATGCACACACTTCACAACATAAAAAGGATGGCACATTTAACTACATAGCTGATTCCAATTTGAAGAACTGGTAATTCACTCGAAATGCCATCTGAAAAGGTTACCATAAGAACCACAGATATAGCTCAGGAGTCTAAGCGCCTGCCTAGGCAAGCAAGACTTAGGCAAGCGCAAGGACCTGGGTTCGAGTCCCAGTACCACATGTCATGCCAGCCCTGCCAAGGCACACCAAGCCAGCCACAAAGACCAGAAGTGGTGGCACACATCTATATAATCTCAACACTGAGGAGGCTGAAACAGGAGGATCACACTATGAGTTCAAGCTGCGTAGTAAGACCCTGTACCAAATACATTAATAAAATAAAATATGAATTTTGTAAAATGAAACACTATAAATTTTATGTTGTTGTACAGACTACCAAGTAAATCATGTCTTACTTTGAAAGAACAAGATTTTTTGATTCTCTTACCATGTGATATTTAAACCCATGAATATCATGACCAGATTACTAGAAATTAAATGGTGAGGAGTGCAAGAAAAAGATGAGAATGGCTCACATGTTTATTAGCAAAATTTGTTAATAACTAATTTGTTAAAATGTAGCTTGGGTAAATTAGATATGAACAATGAGACTAAAGATGAATCAAAAACTCATTTCATGGACGAATGGCAAGCATGGTGGGGTATGTCTGTAATTCCAGCAATCGCAGCACTCAGATGGATAAGGCAAGGCTAAAGCAAGACCATCACTACATTCAAGGCCAACCTGAGATACATAGTGAGTTCAAGCCCAGCCTGAACTGCACAGCAAGACCTTGTTATCAAAAAACAAAAACTAAGCAAAAAGCTTATGTGGTAAAGAAATCACAATAAGACTTTCAGTAAAGAAGGCCGGGTGTGGTGGCGTACACCTGTAATCCCAGCACTTGGGAGGCTAAGGCAGGAAGATCAGTGTGAGTTCAAGACCAGCCTAGGCTAATAAAAGTGAGCTGAAGGCCAGCCCGAACTGTATAGGGAAACGCTGTCTCAAAAAGACAAAAAAAAAAAAAAAAGAAAAAGAAAAAAAAATTTTTCAGTAAAAAGAATATAAGTGATTTGAATATTCAATATAAAAAAGGATACATTAAAGTATCTCAGTGGCTTAATGCTGGCTTTGATAAAAGCCTATCACAGCACCAAAAAAGATAAAAACTGGCCCTGATTGTACACACCTGTAAGCCCAGCACTTGGGAGGCTAAAGCAGGATAACCACAAGTTTAAGGGCAACCTGAACCACAAAATAAAAAGAAAAGCATCACATAATTCTAATTCACAGAACAAAATATTTCTCAGAATCCTAACACTGTATTTACCACCATTCCTTCTCCAGAATGCCTCCACTTGGCCATGCTTCAATCACAGCAAATACCACCTAATAACCTCAAACAAGGGAAATAGCGTTAAACTTCATCTGTAGTCAAAATGGCACATGATGATCAGTGAAAATTAACCAAGACTCAATGCCACTGCCATAAAGCAAAAAAAAAAAAAAAAAAAGTTTCAGAAGTGATGCATGGCTGTAATCTTGCTACACGTAGCAAGACCCTACAACCAAATAAGTACATAAATAAAGAGCTAAAAAAATAAAATAAAAATAAAGAGCTACTAGAGTATGGTAGCACAAAACCATAAAATTCTGGCATTCATGAGGCTAAGGTCAGAAAGATTACAAGTTCTGGCCCATTCTGGGTTACATGAGTTCAAAGACAGCCTGGACTACATAGGGAGACTCTCAAAAAATAAACAGCTATCAGAGACAAAAGGATGAAAAACTAAAGGTGTCAAAAACATTATTTGCAAAATGAAATATTTATAAGATTGTAACTTTTACTAAAGTAAGTAATGAGGGGGCATTGTGACAGACTGGACATAAACTCTCATGAATGATAGTGTTAACTACTCTTTAACACTCAGCTTTATCTCTAGCCCTTAAAATAAATAAATTTATGAAAAAGGTACTCAAGTTGGCTACCTTCAAACACTAAAAAAAGTTTCCTAGATTCACTTACATTACTGATTTTAAGTAATTACTACTGAACTCTCTAGACTACACCTCCTTTTCATCTGCCATTCCTTTCTAAAGCCCAGATAACTTTCTTAAGTATACCAACAGTCACAAACACACAAAAAAAAAAAAAAAAAAAAAAAAAAACCACAGGAGGAAAAAAAGAAGCAAAAGCTTCAGTAACAACCAAAACTTTGCCAACTCACATTGCTGTGATGCTCTTACATTTCAAATATAACAAAACATTTGACTGGATAATGACAAGTAGCACATGAAACCATAGAAAGGCATTCTCAAATGCTGAAGAGAGAAAATTCTCAAAGTGTGTTCAGGAATGTAGTCTACGACTGTTGGGTGAATTTTTCCTATTTTTAATAAAAGGTTTTTTTAAAAAAACTAAAGACTCTAACCACATCTATTTGAGTATCTTTCTATTTTCTATAGGATGACTAAAAGACAAAAACCTGGGGACAGGGAGATGGCTCAGTGGCACAAGCACCTGCCTAACAAGTGCCAAGACTTTGAGTTCAATTTCCAATTAAAAAAAAAAAAAAAGATAAATCCATCACCTATATTTTAAAATATCCCAATTAAGAAAAGCCAAGTAACTGGGGAGACAGCTTCGAAGCTTAAGCACCTGCCTGTCAAGCACAAGGTCCTGAGATGCCAGGTAATACATGCCGTGCTGGCCTAGAACCGGGCATGGTGGTGCACACCTGCAATCCCATCACTAGGGAGGCTGAGAGAGGAGGATCACTACGAGTTTGACCTGAGTACGGAGATCCTGTATCAAAAACAAAAATAAAAAGAAAAGCCAAACAAGAATGTGAGCCACATTGGGCATGGTAGTACATGCCTGTAATCCCAGCACTCAGGAGGCTGAGGCAAGAGGATCAGCGTTAATTCCAGGCCAGCAGGAGCTGCATGAGCATCAAGTTCAAGATCAGCTTGCACTAACCACAGTGAGAACCTGCCTTTAAAATAAAAAAAGTGAGACTGACCTCCAATGAAGTGGAAGTGAGGGAGGACAACGAACAGGAAGAGCCCCTTAAAAGGTTAACAAAGGTAGGGCAGCAGAACTTCTAATGATGAAGGGAACATTACATGCCAAGATCTTTGTTTCATATCCTCAAAGATGTTCTAATTTTGAACGTTCTGTATGTCTGTCACCACACAAATTAATCATTCTTTTATTAAATTACACAACGCTATCACTCAGCATTCACCTAAATATCTCTTAAAAGGGGGCACATGTTAAATACCTCAAAGTTTAGCAGATTGTTCTACTACAAATCAAAAGGAATTTGAAAGTAAACTTTCTGGAAACTCAAAATCTTTGGATACAGGTTAATGTGTTGAGAGTTTATCAGAGGCTGCTGTTAGAATCATCATTTATATAAGGAAGATGCAAAGAAAGAATAAGTCAAGGTAGGTGTACTTGTCACAACATCCTCATGGGACCCCACAGGCGCTCTGAAGCCGAAATAACTCTTTAGGATTGTCTGATATTGTACCCAGGGAACCAGGTCCTTAATGGACTAGCTTTTGAAAGCAGACTACTCTCACAGGAGGGAGATACGGCCTGGAGTAAGGTGGCATTTTACACTCAAGTCCAAACCCTGGCAGCATGCTCAAATACTTTTAAAGAAGTCTTTTGACTCTTAAAATAGGGATTTGGATTGACATCACAGAATCAACACAATCTATCATTTGTAGCTATCAAAACCCAGTATATTTTTTAGTAAGACAATAATGGTGTTTCTTTTTAAAGTAGCCTTGGTCTCCATTTCTTAAGCTATGAATATATATCTAGATATCTTTATAGCAGTAGAATTTGATGTTTCTAAAACTTTACGGCTAGATTTGTAAAGGATAAATCAAATGTCTTACATTTGAGTATTTTTCATAAGATAGTAGATGTATGAGTTACATTACTTTGTGTTGAAATATTCTATAATGAAGTCCAATAAAAGCTTTGATATTTCCACTAACCCTCAATTTTTTCATGCACCTTTATATATTTATACATGCTCCCTCTCCCAGCCTTCCCCATCACAAGCACAAACAAAATCAATTACCACACCCATTTCTTCCTCCCACTTACTGATAAATCTTCCTATCCTTCTAATGATCTAGTCTTCCATTTTCCTCCTCTAACTATCTATGTAATTATTTCCACAGCTTTTCACTTCTACTTTCAACCTTTTTAAAAACAGCCACCCTCCTCCGATAATTATATGCTGAACTTTCCCTCATGCTAGTCCCAAACTACATGGGCATTTCTGGATGATCACTCTTCCTCGAAATGTTCTCTTCCATTATGGTCACCTCCATAATCTTTACATCCTTCACCATCCTTTTCTTAGTGCCAGTATTTCCTGTGCTTCTCGAATAATGTCAGCTCTCATCATTTCATGCCAGTATTTCCTAGGAATCTTTAACTGGGTCACAGGCTCCTTTAAAAATTTGGTAATACACATAGGCACAGACACAATTGTTGTACAGAATCTTACTGAAATCATTAACTTTTTCCCTTTCTAAGGCATATATATGGCACCATCCAAAATTTAAAAGTGCTTTACATACGTTTTGTTTGGGGGTTTTTGTTGTTATTTCTTTTGTTTTTGAGCTATCCACCTGCTAAGTCACCAAGGCTAGGCTGAACACTACTACTGCCTCAGCCTCCCAGAGTACTGAGATTTCAGGTGTGTGTCACCTCACCAAGCTGCTATGCACTCCCATGTGATTTGCCTACAGGCAGTTTTAACTATCATTTATAACCTAGAGGCTTCTGAATCTGTCTCCAGCTCAAATCTTTCTCTCCCAAGCTTCAGATCCATTTTATGTGTTGCCTACTCAAAATCTCATCTCTGTCTTGATACCCCAGATAACTCATATGATATAAACAAATGAATGCCTACCCTAAAACCCCACTTTAAAAAACTATCCTTTCTTTTTACATTTCTTATTCTTCTGGATGCTGACACCATCAAAGCAGATACATAGAAACCATCCACATTCACTTTCAGCTCCATCCCACATTTAGTCTCTTTGCATACAGACTTATTAAACCTGCCAATTCCACCCTTCCCTTCAAGATTTTATACTAAGGATTACTCTTGCCTTAACTCTCAATAGTTCTCACTTTGAATACTGAATTTTTGGCTTATCTCCCTTCTTAACCTCACTAACTGTAATCAATTTATTACCTACACTACCAGCAAGTGATCTTTCTAAACCACAACTATGTTCTGTATCCTTCAAGTAGCCTTTAAAATACTAAATCTTTGGGATGATATGGAAGGCCTCCTAGAATCCAGCCCCTAATCCATTCTCCCTATACATTCAAATCTCCAATTACTAAGCTTTAAAAAGAAAAGAAAAAAAAAAAAAAGGTGCTAGGGAAATAGCTCAGGGGCACAAATGCCTGCCGGGCAAGTGCAAGGGCCTGAGTTTGATCCTCGGTTCTGGAAAAAAAAAAAAGTTAGTATGATGAGACACAAGGTTGCCTACCCACAAATGACTGAA
>PVKN010026083.1:0-13924 GCA_004027915.1 Capromys pilorides
TGGATCTGTGCTTCCGAATGTATAGAATCGTCAGTCATTACTCTTGACCTTCAGATCAAGGTCATGGCTGAATATTTACGACTCTCTCAAATACCCATAACTAAATTCCCAGGTTTTTTGTTAAAATGGAATTCTACACAAAGGAGGGGTCTTTTCTTCCTTAGATTTTGAGTTCATTGAGACCTATCCCTTCCAACACAATGCTATAATTTTCTTCTAGGAGAAAGGCAAATGAAGAAATGAGTCTAATGATATAACCATTGCCTCATGAGGACCCAATTGTCTAGTATTATTTTTTACTCTAAGAAGTTTTAAACTGCCTTACATTTGTATTCCTCACTTTCTAAGCGTTTCAGGCTACAGGCTAAATTAAATGTAAAATCCATTATATGTGCTTTTGTGTATATCCGCTGCCCAATTCATAAATATTTGCCCATGTGACTATTCCCAGACAGAGTTGGGAACTGATGTTACTGTCATTATTATTATTATTATTATTATTATTATTATTATTATTATTATAGGGGAAACTGGCAAATGGGAAAGATTGCTGGTTGTGTGGGCGTGCAGTTTGGAAGCCAACGAGAAGTGAAATCAGCCCTGTGGTGTCCCCTTTCGTCTCCACCTGCCATGCGGAGCCCCTGGAAGGTGTCCCAACCCATCTGGTCTTCCATCTCCCACATCACATAGCCATAATAATATCTATCCAGCATTGCCACTGAGATATTTCAGTGCAATTGTATAAGCAACTTACATAGCATACTGCCTGGCACCTAGTAAATTGTCCAAGTAATAACCCTGACTGGTAATTATAGGTGATCACAGAATGGCCAAGTGGGAATTCAATGTCATTCTGAAATTCTGAAAAGCCATTAATAATGTAAGACTATTGATAGACTTACAAGTCCTTAAATGGATTTTCTAAGTTAATTAATCCCCCGAATCATCTGTTTTATGTCTGGCTACGTTGAGAAACATGCCGTCATCTATTTCTTTCCTTTCTGTGAATATAGAATATGAAATGCTCAAAGCAACCCTACTTGTTAAATATAGAAAGAAGAAAAATATGGAGGCTTCGTTGTGTCAGCCTCTTGCCTCCCATTTGTCTGAGAACTCGGAGAGCTGTCCTGGGTCATAATATCAACGACAATGAGACTTCTGTGTCCTAGGTTCAGGAGATTTTCTCCTGAAATTTTAGGAGATCCAAGTTAGACATTTTTTCTACCTTGATTAACATCATTCGCCCTCTCTTTGTCTTTCTCCCCTCTCTCTGTAGCTAATAGATAGATAGATGATAGATAGATAGATTGATTAGATAGACAATTAGATTAGATAGATAAATAGATTAGATGATAGACAGATTAGATAGATAGGTAGATAGATAGATAGAGAGATATCCTCTAAACTTCTTGAAAGCAAGAGTCTAAGAAAATGTGTTGTGTACCTAGTTTAACACATACCACATAAATACTATTAAAACCAGTTGATTAACAATGGTGCATTGGACATTCGTAACTCTTATCTTTGGCTGCTGACTTGAAGGGTGTAGCTGAATAAAACAGAGTAGGAATGAATTACCCCACTATTCTTTGAGGATCCCAAATCCTACATTTAATCCTGACAGGCTGTGGCCGCGTGAACAAGCTTTGACAGCTGATTTAGTCCTTTGGTTGGGCTGGCAGCGAACGGCGACCGTCCCTCCTGCGTGCTTTCTGTCCCCGCCGACGTCTACCATGGCTCCTGGGCAGTAAATGGGAAATAAAGCCTCTGACTCAGCCTGTCGCATTCACAGCACGGAGAGTGGGGGACGCCTGGGCCGTGCTTGGATGACGCGCCCTCTCTGCAAGGCCTGGCCACGGAAGTCTGGCGCGTGGTTGAGTGCTATCCTGTGTGTCAGCCACACAGCTCTGCTGTTCAGTTGTGGACATTTGTGGAGAAAACGCAAAGCCAGGTGACCACCAGTGCTGTCAGTAGGTAGCCGCGGCGCGCTGAGAACCTGCGTGGGCTGCTGCACACCACACAGCAGGTGCCGAGGACTAGCTCAGGGACCCATGAAAGGGAACGGGTGGGCAGGGCTGGAGGCGCTGGAAGCGGAGCGATGGGCAACTGGTGGAGGTAATGAGGCCCAGTTTAAGGCACTCAGGCTCGAGACACTGCGCTTAGAATGCACAGCGGAAGTCCTTTAGGAGCCTGTGTTTATCTCCCCACGCAGGATGCACAGCAGGGTCTGGAGCCAAACCCTGGCGGTGCTGGCTCTGGGCTGCCGCAGGCCCTGGCCGCGACGTCCTGGGGCTTTTTCCAGCACGTCCTTCCACAGCATCCCCAGTCACCTCCGCAGCCTTGGAAAGCCACCCACTGTGCAAGGCCAGGGCCAGTGTCACCTCCTCTAAAGTGGATGTGTAGTTCTCACCTTACGATCAGCTTCTGTTCTGTTTCCCCCCTGAGTGTTCACAGTATCATTCTTGAATACTAAGATTTACTGTTGGAAGAACATTTCTCCCACTGTGCAGTGTGGAAGTTCTCTCCTGTCTCCTCTAACCTCATTAGAAGATCCTGACTAGGGCTTGACTACTTGAGGAAAGGTGGGGATGAAGGGTCGCAGAACCTGCCCCAGTGCAAGGTGGAAGGGCCAGAAATTAACTGAATAATTAAATACCTAAATAAGTGGCTGCAGAAATAATTGACATGTCAACCATATAACCTATGTTGGATTTTTTGCTAATCTCACATGGGCAGAATGCAAATATGTGTCGTTTTAAAAGCTCATGTTGCCTTTTCTCTAGATTACTGGAATGCAAACTGAATAATGATTATGCATAGTGGGGTGTGTGTGTGTGTGTGTGTGTGTGTGTGTGTGTATCCTCTCTTCCAAGCAGCATAATTGCCACTTTTTTTTTAAATTTCTGTATTTGGTACGGGGTCTCACTACACAGCTCAGACTCGTAGTGATCTCCTGCTGTCAGCCTGACCTGCGCTGGGATTACGGGCGCGTGCCACCATGCCCAGACTAGGTCCTTGGTTCGGCGTGCCCCGGGGTGAGGCCAGCATGGCATGTGGGATGATCAGGGATCGAATCCTGGTCCGGGTGCTCGCCTGAGCAGCCACTTAGTCTGCTGAGCTATCTCAGGGCCCTATAGTCGCTACTCTTAAGGTGCTCAGTCGCTGGTCACCAAAGTAGAAAGAACTGTTTAATTCCAGCCAGAGAGGAAGTGATTGCTCATGCAAAAGCTTCAGAGCGTCGGGGGTAAAGGCAGCTGCGGCACGCCAGGGCAGCCTTCCCAGGAGCGCCACACCACCCGGCTTCCCTCAGAGGTGCCGCCCGTGTCCCAGTTGGAGTAGCAGTGGGCTGCGCAGAAACTCCACTTCCACACCCTGACCTCAGACCCTGTCCTGATATTTATGGTGACGCCTGCCCACCTTTCTCCCCAGCTCCCAGCCCGGCTATTCCAGAAGTCGCAGTACTTCGCCTGTGTGATTGCTTGGTGTCTTTCTATCACTGAGCTCCAGAATAGATTTTTAACTTTCCCTTGGTGCGAATCCCTTTCCTACGAGTACTGCTGGTGCCACGCCCTCCTATTGTTCATCCTTACGCTTCTAGCTTCTACTCAGGAGAAGGAGGGCAAACCTAGACAGACCTCGCCCTTCTGTCTGCAAGCCGCTGATGATGTTGCCCCTTCCAGAAATCAGTGTGTCCTTCTCCACTGAGTTGGTGATCTTGGGGGTTCTCGTGCTGCTTGGGTCTTTGTTACTTGGACGGGGAGGGTCTGCTACTTACAATAAACTGTGCAAGGGGGGCTTCTGGAAGCCACTGTTGCTTTGCACTGATTTTGCTTCTGCACCCTCTCCGTTCTCGGTTGGCTCTCTTCTGTTGAGTGCCGTAAAATCTTTGGGAGTGTCAGCATCATCCCTTGTGGTGAAGTCGTAGAGTCAAATGATCTGGCTCTTACACGAATCCTGTAATTCTAACTGTTGTGGTGTCAGCCCATTCTGTGTTGTTTACTGAGCACTGCAGTCTACCCCGGAATGCTGAGCAGTGGCACTTTTCAGATGTGGTCCAGGAAGATGTCTCTTCTAACATGAGGGTGGAGATGCTTTGGTTCTGTTCGTTTCACTCTCTGTGCAGATCTTGAAGTTACATAATTGCTGGTCAGCCACATGCTTCCATCTTGTACATATCTTTTCCAAAGTGGAAAATATAGTGTGATACAAAAATTGGCAGAAGTCCTATCTGTAAGAACTTGATAGAGAGATCAACAGTACAGGAACTCGGAAGTTAGTATAAACATCTCAGAAGTGTAACTTTCTTAGATGTCAATTCAACAAAATAGCTTCAGAGCCAAGTGCAAAAACATATAGAAGTGATTAAAATGAAAAGCATAGTTGACATAACTTATGCAAATTCTGATCATATGAATGATATCAGTTCGTCCCAAATTCTCTTTCAGACTGAATGCAATTCCAATTTAAAATCACTTCATTAAGAATGAGGCACAGGCATAAAAAGAAATATTAACCTGAAGTGTTCCTTGCAAAGTCAGTGAATGAAACCAAAAGATTTCAGGAAAATGTTAATGAGAAGTAAAATTGCCCTCCAATTATAAAAGCAAAATGCAAGAGTAATTAAATTTGCATGGTACTGATGCCAGTATTTTTATACAAAGCTATGGTGAATAATAAGAAAATTGTACTGGAAGATACTGGTAGTTATTCCATCAGCTAAAAAAATAAGAGTATGCCAGAGGAAGGCTTCTGGTCTCTTTAAAGTTGTTCGAAAATGGTAAGATTCGAGTGAGAATCTGCCCGGGAAAAAACAACAGGATGAAAGTTATTGTACAAAATGAAAGCCTCTCATAATGAAACCTTTACCTTCTTTGACATAATTAAAGGCAAAAAGTTCAACTTGATCTTAAAATACACATGTACATTATAATATTTTCTTCTGAAAATACATTAAGCTGGGCGTGGTGGTGCACGCCTGTAATCCCAGCACTCGGGAGACTGAGGCAGGAGGATCGGTGGGAGTTCGAGACCAGCCTGGGCTACAAAAGTGAGCTGAAGGCCAGCCTGAACTGCATAGCCAGATCCTGTCTCAAAAAGACAAAAAATTGAAAATACATTAAAAGTTGAATTATTTATGTGACAACAAAAAAGACAAGCACCTTGAACCTTTATTTAAAAAAAAAAAAAAATGGAAGCAGACTGGTGTGGCGGATTGGTCTTCACTGTGTTATATTTGCATACGTAGTACCAAATTCCAGAACCTTGTACCTTTCGCTTAGGAATTAAAGCTATATCAAACCTAACTTTTATTCTTCTTTAGAATGACATTTTTTTTGGCCTTGGTAACTCCTGCTTGCAAATTAATTCTTTGAAATGACAAGAAGCTCCTGTGTCAGTTTTTCTCAGAATGGTTCTGGCGCGATATTTAATGGACCAGTGTTTGGCCTTTCGGGGATGAACTGCCCGAGCTTTTAAAAGTCACAGTCAGTCCGTGTTCATCAGATAGCGAGGGACACGCCAACGGGCTGCGCAGCCTCCTGATCAGCTTTGCGTTTCCTGTCAGTCAATATCTCCATCAAAAGCAATGTTTTCTTACTGGAATTTGTTATTTGCAAACATAGATAACATCACTGTGGTTTTGTTTTTTTTGTTTTTTGAGAAAAATAAGAATCAAATGTATGCTGCGTGTATTCAGTCCTTGTCCTTGTGAAGTAAAAACTGAAGAAGCATTTTCAGTACAGTAGAGAGCACTCAGTTGTGTGCGTGTCTCTGTCTTAGACGAGGAGAAGCCCATGGGGGCCTGGGGAAGCATTTTGAGGAGACGCAGCTCTGAGGCAGAATGTCTGTCTAGCTGTGGAAGGACCTGGGCCCAGTCTCCGTCATGGGGAACAGGCAAAGTGTGTATTACAGTAGGTTTAACAAGAAAGCAGACAGTTATAAACTAGATACGGGGCCTGGGAGATAGCTCCATGGCACAAGTGCCTGCCTGGCAAGTGCAAGGTCGTGAGTTCAAACCCCAGTCCCGCCAAAAAAAAAAAAAGATACTATATTGAACTAAAAAGTGTACTAAATCATAGCTGGGATAGAATGACTTGGAGATCGAGACTGAGAGTGAGAGCTAACTTTGCCCACACTAGTTGTATAATTCTGGAGAATTTTATCCTTAACATAGTATGTTCAGGAATAAAAATACTTTCCACATCAGAATGGTAGCATTAGACAAGATTTCGTATCCACAGGCTTAGTACAGAGCCTTGCAGAATAGGTAAGCTGCCCCTGCCTTGGAGCATTTACTATTTTTATGTGTTTAGTCAGACAAAGAAGGTGAATTTCTCACTACCCATGAACTGTCCCTTCTCTGTCACCTGTCAGCCACGGGGACAGCCGAGGTAGTGAGACCCGCCACGCTGGGCGCTCTGTCGCAGAGCTTGGCCGATCGTAACTCCTGAGCCCCGAGGCCCACACCCTGGGACTTGGCCTTGCCTCTCTCTGGGAGCCCGGGGCAACAGCCTGGGCATAGATGCTCTCCTTACATACCTTCACCTCACGTCCGTGCCTTGCCACTTAGAGATGACCTCTTGCGATTTTGGACAAGCTTCGGAGGAAAGTGACAACCACTGCTGCTTCTCAGAGCTGCGCCGAAGGTGCACACTCACTGCCAGCCGACGCCGATGTTTGAGTTCACTTGGCACGAGAAGCCCATCGTTCTTGCAATGAACAGCAGAGAGGCAGAGGAAGGTGACACATGAGCTACAGGAGGCAGGGTGGGCGGGACTCTGAAGCCACGGATGGACCTGGGAATGAGGAGAAAGAGAAGCCAACCGTAGGAGGAGGACCTTCCAGCGCTAGGTGATGAGCGCGTGCAACCCTGGAAACTGCGGAGAGGTGAGGCTGCCCAAGAAGATGGCCAGGGTCAGCCAGCACGCCACGGGAAGCCGCATCGGCACCCATGGGGCGCTACGGTGATGGCACCACCCCACCTCTCTGTTCCTGTTCCCCTAACCCTCATTTCTGCTAAAATCATAAGACATACGGCAAATGAACCCCAATAAAGGGACATTCCACTAAACACTTGAGCAACACTAGCTAAGACTGTCAATGCCATCCAAACATGCAGCATCCGAGAACCTGTCACCATCCAGGAGGGCCTCCGAGGCATGATGGTGGGGTCCCATCCAGAATTCTGCATGGCATCCCAGAGCAGACAAAGTACACTAGGTAAAAATTAAGGAAACCTGGCTGAGGGTGGGGGCACATCCTTATCCTCCCAGATCTTTGGAAAGCTGAGGTGGGAGGACCCCAAGTTTGTGCCCAGTTGAAGCAATTTAGGGACTTCAGTGACTCTGTCTCAAAATGTCAAATAATATAATAATAATAATAATAATAATAATAATAATAATAATAATAATGGCACAGGGACGTAGCTTCATGCAAGCACTCTGGGTTCAATCCACAGCACCGTGCCCATGTGCACACAGATGTACACGCATGTCTAAATGAACCAAAGAATTGACCTAATCATGCTACATCAGTATGCATTTGGTGTCATGAGAAATAAACTGCATCAGTATAAGATACTGACAGTTAATAATACATGAGCTATGGAATGCACAAGACTATCTTCTTACTATTTCTCTAATTACAACACTCTACTAAAGTTAACCTGTTTAGTAAAGGAATGAGGGAGCAGGGTGGGCTAGTGCCTTGTGTGCCAGGCAGGGTGAACGTGCTGGGAGTGTCCTTGGAGCTTTGGAAGATGAGTTGGGAGGCTCCCAGTCAGGTGGTCCTGTGACAGCTTCGACTGAGGAGAGGAGGTGCAGAGGCCAGAAGCCCCGGGCAGTGGCCAAGCCAGGCAACAGCATTTGCGAGAGGCAAGAGATAGGACGGGGATTCACGCCGAGTGGCCCTTGACTGAGGGTGGAGTGGTCAAAGCAGGCAGAAGCATACTATTGCTCTAGCTGCCTTCTGGTTGCAGCAGAAGAGCATAGAACCAACACCCACAAGTCACAGGAAGAGGGCTCGTTGTGGCTCACAGAGCCTGCGGTCTCTAGGAGGCTGGCCAGCATAGCCCAGGAGTGACAGCTCATGGCATGGCAGCAACCACAAGAGAGCCTTCTGGGAGCAGGGAAGGGGACAAACATGTGTGTCCTGAAGGATCCCAGGCTGAGCTAGTGTAACTAGAGACATGTCCTGAGACCCCTGGGACCACGCAACAGGCAAGCATGACTCCTCGAAGAACCTGTCCACGAAACAGATTGTGCCAGCAAGGAGAGAAAAGCCTGGTGAAAACGAGCAGAGTCAGAAGCATGGCGGGCACATCAACCTCAGGCCAGGCCCGCTGAGCCACCCCCAAGACCAGGCACCAGGCAGGCTGAGAGCAGGAGGATCTCTGAGTCTGAGCTGCATAGTGAGACCTCGTACCAAATACATCAAACAGTAGCTATGAGGGGTACAGGCAAGTCACCACACAAAACCCAGCAAATTTAAGAGTACTTAGTGATTTGGGAATTTAGGTTACTTGAGCTAAGTGAAAGAAAAACGTAAAAACTGTTATAGGCCTGTCATTCCATTTCCTAGGAGGCTGAGACAGGAGGATAGGAAGTCCACAGATAGCCTGGGCAGCTTAGTAAGGCATTGTCTCAAAATAAGAAAAATTGTAAAAAGAGGCCAGGGATGTACCTCAGTGCTATGGGTTAGATTCTGAGCTGGGTAAACAGCATTGTGATGGTTTATATCTAGGTGTATCCCCCAAAGCCTCATGCAGGCAGGGGGCGGCTTCTGGGGTTTGATTGGTTATTGTGGGTGTGGGTGCTGCACTGGCTCTGGGGCAGGCCATTTGCATTACTGTGTGAGGAGGGGAGAGAGGCCTGCTGGCCGCCTGAGCTGCTGCCACTCCCTTTGCTCTCTGCTCTTTGCCGCCACCATGAACTGCTGCCCTCTGCCCTGTGCCGCTCCGCCGTGGAGCCAGCCCAGTATGGACTGAAGCCTCCACTAACTCTGAGCTAAGTAACCCTTTCTTTCCTTCATTTTGGGCATCTGCTATGTATCACAGCAATGAGAGAAGAGTGACTAAGCTGAGCCTACAACCTCAGAATGATGAATTGGAAAACAAATCCCCAAACAATAAAATGAAGGACTATAAAATTAGAAGGTCTCACAGAACTTCTGGAAGTGCTTAGTGTCCTAACAAAAATTTTAGATCCACGTGGATGTTTAAATGGCCCCACATCGTGGACCCCTTGTTCCATGAGCCGAGGGCCGCTTTCCTCTGCAGATTTGTCTCCCTGAACCTAGGGCAGTAGCACAGTTCTGGGGTTCACTGTACCCTAGGGTCATTCTTGCTACCACCTGGCCATGCCCTATGGTGGCGATTTCCAGGTTGGAGTTCTGTAATGACAGTTTTTAACTCTGCAGTTGGAATTCAAAGAAGGAGCAGGAGATGTAAGAAGAGAAAGAGGAGCAAGAGAAGGAGAAAAGAGGGTGAAAGGGGGGAATTTATAAATGCTTTAATCAAGAGGGAGAGTAGCGCAGTGTCTCTAAAAGCTAGAGAACTCTGTGTATCTTGTTCTATTTTAGATGAAATTTAAAGGCAAGAAAATGTTCTCATTTATCTTTATTTCCTCTAATATTGCTATTTATATCTTACATAATTAAAGACATTCATTAGACATCTCAAGTAGTGCTGTGTGTATGCGGGAAACATTAATATTAGTTAATAACACAGTTAATTGATCAAAATACATTTGAAGACTGCCTCCTGATCAATAGAACTAAACCCCCAATAATTTACAGTTAAAGAGCTGCAAGATTTCCCTAGATAAGTTACTACTCCCAGGAGCCCAAATCACCTTTTAAAAAATGCAATCTATATACATATCATTTAGTTGCTTATTTACTATTAAACAAACATACAAACACAAAGAGAACAAAATTATATTTGAAAGAGTAGAGCACGTTACAAATATTTACACTCACTAAATATTTTGGGTATGGATAGGCCCCACTTCAATAAGGGAAGAGACTGGAAAGAAGGCCAAGATGGATGAATCGGGCACAGACACATACACCTAGCAACTTGTCCCAAATGCCCTGACAAGCAGAAAGCTCCATTTAAGCCTTGGATGTGGGCAGAGCCTGCATTACACACCAGGTGAGGACATTGAGGCTCCTCAGAGATGTCCATCTGCCATGAGCCAGGCCAGGCGGTAGCCATGACACAGCAGTGTGGTGGGCAGTGACGTTATGCACATCCGCAGTCATATTGTGGGTCCCCAACAGATAAAGATGCATGCATGGCCCTCTAGTTTGGCCTCTCTTATGGTTTAGATCTAATAGGGCCCCTAAAGTCTCATGTTCAAGGGCGGAACCTTGGTGAAGGAAATGAATCACTGGGGGGATAACTTAGAAGGGTACCCTCTTGGTCCCAGCTCCCCTCTTTCTGTCTCTGCTTCCTGGTTACAAAGGGCTGAGCAACTTTCTTCCCCCGCGCCATCCTCGTGTTCTGCTTTTGCTTGGAGCCCGCTGCCTCTGGACTGAGCCCTTGGAATCGTGAGCTACAGCAACCCTCTGCTGCTTTGCTTTGCAGTGGTCAGGCGTTTCATCCCAGTAACGGGAAAGCACCTAATGTAAGTGGTGAGGAGGCTCACTGTAGGACTGCAGGGTGCTCCCTTCTCATCAGCACTGCGTAGGTCTGGGGCTGTTAGGGCGTGGGTCCCGTCATCCCCCAAAGCCTCATGCAGTCATGGGGCAGCTTCTGGAGCTGGTGATTGATTCTTGATCCAATACCTTGAGTGCGCTTGGGCAGAGACTCTGCGCTGCACTGTAAGGAGGGGAGAGAGGCTCACGCGCTGCCTGAGCCACAGCCTCTCCCTCTGCTCTCTGTTCTTTGCCACCACCGTGAACAGCTGCTCTGTGCCCCGTGCCCCTCTGCCTTGGAGCCGGCCGAGAATGGACTGCAACCTCCACAAACTGTGAGCTAAATAAACCTTTCTTTCCCTGATTTTGAGTGTCGGGTATCTATCCCAGCAACGAGAGATGAGCAACTGAGACAGGGGCATAGGAAGCCTGCCTGGGCTCTGTTTTCTCTAGAATCAGTCTGCCGCTGCACCACAGATGGGTGACATGGAAGGAGGGATGGAGTACAGTTTTCTTCATTGACTTATTGTACATGTATGTTTTTCCTTTATTCCAGGTATGTATAGAAAACTTAGCATCTTGTGAAAAAATGTTCTCCCAAACAAGTTGTCAAAAGGAATTGATTTTGTGGGCTGGGGGACAGGAGAGATAATGGGCACAGGACGCACTGCCTGCCACCCTGCTCCTGGCATCACAGAACCACTCTTACCCCGGGTCATGAAAATGTTGTCCTCAGTGTCTGCGTCTACTCTCGCTTGCCAATGACCCAGTGCTGAGGTCTGGGTACATTATGGAGAGCAAAGGGTCATTTCCATGCGTGGCTCCTGTCCAGTACTGACTGGTCGCATCTTTAGGACAGAACACTGAGGTGGTGCAGGGCAAGCCATGGAAGAAGTGGGGGGCACTTGCATGGATGCTGTGTCGGGTCCCTCTGCTGCACAGCCGCCGGACTCCCCAGTGCCTGCTACACTAATGAACTTGTCCAATCCTTGTCACCTTCCAAGGCCTGGCCTCTGGATACCACAGTTAGATGAAGCTTCTACCTCTTAATTGCTAGGAATTTGAGTTCAGCCATGTGATTCTGTATGGGACAAATTGTACTCAAACCATACAAAGATGCACTCAGAAGTATCTCAGGAGTGCAGGGTGGACATACGTGATAGCAACATAAATTTCACTTTGAGAGGCATGCTTTTATGAAGGTACATGAAAATCAATGAGCTTTCAGATAGGTGGCCACGCTGCAGAACACCGTCTTCGGTTTAAAATTGTTGGATTGTTTGAAATGAGAACAGTTTTGTGTTGAGTTGACCCCTGCTGTTAACACTGATCTGTTTGCATAAAATCTGCTGTTAGGGAAGACAATTCAAGAACAGCCATCTGCCCCGGCAGAGAGAAGATCACCATTGTCTTCAGCTGCACTCGGTTGTGAGCACCCCACGTGGACTGTGGTAACACCCACATTTTTATACTGAAATTGTAAGAGGCGACAGCAAACTCCCGATGGATTTGGTCATCTCTTTTCCAGTATTTTCTTGAAAAGCTGAGTGGGGTTGACGTGCTAAGTTGTTTTAATTCCCCTTACTGGTTTTCATATTTTCAAGGCCTGGCCATCTTGGATGGGGAAACCGATGTTGAGTCCATTCTGGGATTTTTCAGTGGCTGCTGATGACATAATTACAGTGTAGGAGGCACAGGGCCACACATGTCCTCACTTCAGCAAGGGCATCAACGCTGAAGGGGGCCTGGAAGTGGTACTTCTTACCCTCATCTGCTCAGTCCTCGCGTTTAAAACTTAGGCTACAGGGGGCTTGCCAGGTAGCTCAGCTGATAAGCAGTTAGACTGCAGATCATAGTTCCTATGTGTACTATGTTTCAATCTTTTACCACGTGTCAAATCATGTTTGCCCATCCATACTAATTATAACAACTTGTCAACTATAGGCCATTCTGTAACGCCATCATTAGGGTCAGGAAGATACTGCAAAAAGTCATAGTCTATTATGCAAATTTTTTTTAGTATTTCAACAAAATCTCTGAAGCAGTATGCATAGTTCAATATGGATTCTTTTGAAATATTTTAATATTGTTTAGTGGACAAAGCTGCATAATTAGTAGCACGGCAAGCAATAACCATTGTGAGAATGTGAAATGTTTGTATTTCCAGGTCTAGTTGATTTCACTCAATGTGATTTCTAGGTCCTTCCACTTCTCTATAAATGGCACGACTGTTCTTCCCAGTTTCAAGTAATATTCCACTGTGTATAATTAACACATTTTACTGATCCACATATCTACTGATAATAGACTGTTGGGCTGTGCTGTGATAAACGTGGCTTTTCAAGTGTCCCTACAGTATGGCACCTTTACTTCATTCAAATGTAAACTGAGGAGTAGAATACCTATGTCAAATGGAACCTCTAGTTTTAGATGTGAGGGACTTCTGTGTTAATCCTCATCATTGTCGTCATGGCTGTACTAATTTACACTTCCACCCGCAGACTAGAATGTTTCCTTTTCCTCCATCCTTGCTACTCCTCGTCATCCGTTTTGAATGCTAGGTAGTAGACACCCTGACTAAAGGGAGATGAGTTTGGATTTGCATTTATCCAATGGATAAGAACACTGACAATTTGACCATTTGTACTTCTTTTGAAAAGTATGTATTCAGCTCATTTGCCTATTTATTGATTAATCAATTTGATTTCTTAGTGATAAGTTTTGGGTGATCTTCATGTATACTCGAAGCCAGCGTCTATGGCATACCACCCTGGACGCATCTGGTCCTCGTATATGCCAGGAATCAATCTTCTGTTGAAAGAACAGCTACTAAAGATTTTCTCCCCTTCGGTTCATTATCTCTCCACTCTGTTAGTTGTTTACCTGGCTGTGCGAAAACTTTTACATTTCATATGGCCCCATTTGTTGAAACTTGCTATTATTTCTGTACTCTGGGAGTTTTATTAATGAGGTATTTGCCAGACTAATGGCTTCGGGTGTTTCCCTTGTGTCTTCATTTAGCATTTTCAAAGTTTTAGATCTTACACCTAAGTCTTTGATTCATTTTGAGTTACTTTTGTGTGGATGAGAGATAGGAATCTAGCATCAATCTTCCACAAGTGCCTTTCCAGGTTTCCCAGCTCCATTTGTAAAAGAGGCTGTCTTTTCTTCAGTGAATATGTTCAGCTCTTCTCCCCACCCTCCTCCTCCTCCTCTTCCTCCTCTTCCTCCTCTTCCTCCTCCTCTTCCTCCTCCTCCTCCTCCGCCTCCTCCGCCTCCTCCTCCTCCT
>PVKN010026084.1:0-13925 GCA_004027915.1 Capromys pilorides
GCGATTATAGGCATTTGTCACCACGCCCAGTCTCAACAGCAGTTTCAGTGCCCCAGGAGCGGGGTTGGCATGGCACGACAGGGACTGAACCCTGGACGCTGAGCTCTGCCTAAACGGGCACTTTAGTCTGCTGAGCTATCTGGCTGGCCCAATATTTCAATTCTTTGTGTGTGTGTGTGTGTGTGTGTGTGTGTGTGTGTGTCTGTCTGTCTGTCTGTCTGTCTGTCTGTCTGGTTGGCTGGCTGGCTGGCTGGCTCAACCTACCCTGGGGCCAGGGCTGGCAAGACATGTGATGCGGGGGATAGAACCGTGATCCGTGTGCTTGCCTAAGCAGGTGCTTTAGACCACTGAACTATCTAGTCAGCTGAGGTATACTTCTTATCACTTTTTACCACTGGATCCAAGGAGCCAGCACTTGTCATAGCCTGATGGAGGGGATAAAGAGTGAAAAAGACGGAGAATTATGATCATAGGTAAGGAAATCAGGGGATGCAGGTAGAGAGAGTAAGGAAGGATGCCCTGGAGTGGAAGGGGTCAGGACTCCCAGTCTGGAAGTGTCTGGTCAGAAATAACCACAAAATACTCAAGAGCAGAATATGAAGCTAAAAGAATGTACCAGAATCAAATGAACAAATGTTGCAATGTTCAGTGTATTAATGATAATGGAGCCATTAAAACTGGTATACCTGCTTAGAAGATTACGAGGAAACAGCTGAAGAAGGACTCAATAGAATCCTGAGATATGACTGGATTAAATTCATTAATATTCACTAGATATCCTTTTAGAATCTGTAATAAAGAGAAAAACCTCTTAAAACCCTGAATCATCAAAAGCAGCAAAATTATACTTGCTACATTAAAATATGTTCTTGATTTTTATATTGAAACATAATTCTTCTTTAAAGCTGTCTTGAGATCCTCTTCACTAAATATCTACTATGGGAAATATTGACATTTGTTATCAAAATAATTAAAGGGGTATGCATGGCCTTTGGATTCATGGGGCCAGGGAGCAAGCTCCAGGTGATGGCAAAACCTACTGAGCCAACACACTGGCCTGCCCCTGGCTTGGAGTTCTACTCACCCTGTGGCTGACAGTCTTTGCTGTCTGATATTTATAGACCTCAGCAGAATTTGAAATTTAAATTTGCTATGTATTGTAACACATAGAACATGAATGTGGTATAACTGTATGTGTAAACAACTGACAAAGATTCTCTCCTTGGCCAAGCTTTAGTCAGGATCCTTTATCTTCCATGAGGCCCACCTCTGTACTTCCTTATAAAATTCAATTTTGGCGAAGAACCTTGTTAAGTCAGTTTAGCAAGAATCCTGTAGCCAGTGTATCTGATCATCCTCCATATTCAATCATGTTATTTATCCTGCACCATCCTCCTGTGACTTGGACTCCTTCATGATCTAGAATGAGTGTGATGTCTAAGCATCACATCTTTAGCAAGAATCCTGTTATGTCACCTTATCTCTAAGCTCCCTTAGTCCTGCTGTTAGTAATTTTCCATCATCTAATTCCCCCGTTTCATGGGTATGATTTTTTTATGAGCAGAGTATATTTATTGGGCGAAAGAAAGCTCCTGTCCAAAAGAGGAACAGGAGGGGGGCCCAAGCAGGTTGTTCCCATGGGTATAAATCTTCATTTTCCCATGCTGATTTGGAGTTGGGCCCAATCTCTCTCTCCACCATAGGACCTCATTGCAGTGGTCTCTATAGTTATGGTAGTGGTCTCTATACTATACTTACCATGAAAGACCTGAATAAAATCTGCCACACTTGCTTTGATAAACATGATTACACAATTTCTTGTTTAACACATTTAAGTGAATATATAGTCTTATTACGTTGACTTGTATATTCTAACTCCAAATAAGTTAATCCCTTTCACTATGGCAAAGTTTAATGATAATAGCAAGCTGTTCCATAACTGCATGTTCCACCTTCTGAAAGACATTTATAGAGTTGTATAGTGTAAGCTATGTTGTCACAGATAAAACCAATGTGGAGCTGAGGTCTCAGCCCACTTCTGAAAAGGCCAACGAGCTCACTGAGGATGAAGAAGGGGCATTTACCTCTAATCAAAACAGGGGAGCATGATGTGATTCATGGCTGCAGGGTCTCTATTTGCAAAAACATCTCACTAGGCTTAGTTAGGAAGCAGCATTACCTCCAAGGGCAGTCCAACTGTCCCATTCCTGGACCAGGCAAAACTCTCCTCCCTGTTAGTAATTCACAGGTAGCCCTGGGCTCATTAGCTCAAGTTAAACAGGGATGTATTCAACCTCTCAGATTTTGTCCTTATGCTGAATAAATGTGCCATGTCAAGGACATTTGTGCTACAGGATAAAACACCTACAAAATACCCAAAACAGTAAATCTTCCTTGGTCTACACTACTTCTACCCTTTATACTGCCTGATGTTCCCCATGAGCTGGTGGTACTACCAGCTATTGTAAAGGTGGCCAACTAGGCAGGTCCAGTCACACCTGCGAGAGAGCATCTTCTGGTAAATAGGGTGATCATTGAGAAGGAAATGCAGCTAAGCTTCAGGGAGCAATGTCACAACTCAGATGCACTTCAGAAATTAGAGTCCCAAGAGAAGCAGAACACTGGCCTAGGTATAGCATGCACAGGAAAAAGGCAAAGGGAATTCTTTCCTTCTGTCCCTCTTCGTCCTCTTCTCTAAATCCCATAGGTCTTTCTTTAGGATCCAGACTTCTATTGACATATGTGGAATATTTTATCCAGGGCAGTAGTGAAGCAGGAAGAGCAGGGCCCTGTCTTGCTCAGCTGATTAACCCAGTTCCTCATTTTATCCTGCCTTCTTGCCTTGATTGCAAATTTAATATCTTCTTTCCTTCCTTCTCTCCTTCCTTCCATCCTTCCTTCCTTCCTTCCTTCCTTCCTTCCTTCCTTCCTTCCTTCTTTTTCTTCCTGCCTGCCTGCCTCTCCCTTCTTACCTCCCTCTTCTCTTTCTTCCTTTTTTTTTCCTTCTTTCATATTTTTGCATTACTGATTGGTCAACAAATTCACCTAAAAAGATATCATTTTTATTGCATTCAAAAGTTGGAATTTACTGTCATTATGTGATAGATACTTGGTCTGAATTATGCATGCAAAGATATTTTTAAAGACACAGGATTGGTCTTCAGTTGTACTTGGTGGGTCAGCTGGGAATGTTAATACCATTGGTAACATTCCAAATAGCATACAGAGATTAGCCTTGGGATAGGTCTCCTTCTTTGTAATTTGAGGACACTCAGCAGTGTGTCTGAGCAGGTGTCTCTGAAGTATCTCTGCCTTCAGAGGCAGAAATGACAGTGATAAATGTCCTGAGAGGGCTTCAGATCATAATCGAGGTCCTTCCACATCTGACAGATGGCACTCAACCCCACCAAGAATATGTCTATAGGAAGCTATTGCACACAATCTTCTGACCTGAGCTGTATTTATTCCTAAGGGTAGTGACTCATCAGGGTGGAAGGTCTTACTACTTTGGATTTTTTTGTGGCAAAAAGATCTCACCTCTTGAGGGGACACTTTATTTAATTATAACATGATAGCAAACTGTAGGCAACTAGAAGCTCATTCATATATTTATGTATAGCAAATACATTTTTATTTGTGCTGTCAGTGGAAACTGCTTGAAGGAAATACTTGATGTTACCTAATGTAGGATTTTAGTGCAAAGATTGTGAAGTTGGCGCCATTGTGAACTATGTTCTACCTTGCCTCAGCCATCTGTCCAGGAGAAAAATGAGTCCACAGAAGACTTTGCAACTACTGTAGGCAATGTAAATCATGATGTAAAGTAGCACTGTCTTCTTTCTTTGTATGTATACTATAGCCATAACTGTTTCCCCTAGAGTTCCTCCTAAAGACAGATAATTATCCCAGAGAGAAAACACAGAATGGAAACCTATGACTTGGACTCCAGAAACACTTCTTTCCTGAGTATACTAAGCCCTAATATTATCTTTGGGATATTTTAGTCTATTTAGAGTTTCATCTTTGCTCGTAGTTCATCTGTGAGCCCAAATGGAAAGTCACTCTCAAAGCAGACGAAGGAAGAAAATACATCAGAGCCACACAACTGCCCAGGAATCTAACAGTGGCTACAAAGGGTCAGAAGCCCTGTTCTTCATTTAGAATGGGAACAGAGCTCCAAGGAACTCTAAGTGAGGAAAAACAGCAACATGAAACAGAAGAGCCACAGGAAGAACCAGGATAATCAAACCCAGATGTAATGGTGTTAACCCGGAAAGCAGACAAGAACTTTAAACAACATTAAATGAAGAGTGCGGTCAGATATTCAAGACAGTATTATACTTGACTGCAAGGAGAAACCACCCAAGTATAAGAAAGAGTTCACCATTTATGTCCCCCCCCACCCCAGATATCTGTGGGTACCTTGAACTGCAAAGTCAGAGGCAACTAGAAGCTCAAAGCTTGAACGCCTGGCCCTTTGTGAAATTTGCCAAAGCTTCATCAACCAGGCAGCAGAGTTCCTGTGTAATGCAGCTTACCTGAGAACAAGGGAAGATAGGCTATAAACAATAACTAGGAAAAAGTATCTAAAAATGACCATTGTAGGTAGTGACACATGCTATGGAAAACACAATATGGTTGTGGAGCAGAGGGTCTGAGGGCAGTCAGATTCAGACTGTGGGAACAGGAAGCACAGATTATGGTCCTGATTGTCCAAGGTAAGGTGGAGAACACAGCACTACACAACAGAGCTGAGAGCTAAGTATGCCATTCCAAGCAGGCCATTCCTAGCAAGAATGGCCACGAACCTGTAGCTGAGCTCATCAAATGACAAAGGTATATTCACCCAACATACATTATGGTCAACTCTTCCCAAGGCAGGTTATACCTTTCTCAAATTTTTCTAACAATCTCTGCTATCCCACAAGTTGCTCTCATGATATAATTTTTACAGTATTCCCAACAAAAAGTAGGTGCTGTTTCTCTTCCCCTTCCCCTTGGGCTGGGTTTCAGCTGCAGGAGAGGTAACACCATGCTGTGTCACTCCTTGGGGCAGTCTCCTCCCCATGCCTGTGTCCCTGCACCCCCGCCAAGACTGCAGACAGCGATAAGCTCACATTGTAGGTGCCAGGTAAGCTATGGGATGGATGATTGGACAGTATCTACATAATCTTTCAGCTTAGTCCTTTCCCTCACTCAGTCTGGGGATTAAAAGTATGTACAACACTCTTTTGTTTCCCAAACTTCTCCCTTTTCTGTGATTTCAATGCTGACCAAATGCCAATAATTACTAAACCTCTAAAAGTGCACTTCTCTGATGATGTTTTTTCCTCCTAAGATTAACTGAGAGCTTTTACTCAGGTCATTGCCTTTTTAATAAAATATTTTACTGCCCAAGCAACATGTACCTTTACCTGTTGCCTGGGACACATAGTTTATGTTTTCTAATTCCATGAATTTAATAGAGCTTTCCCAAGCTGCCTGGCTTCAAAACATGGTGAGTTTAATACACCTTCTGCTGTAAGTTTCAACAGGAAATAAACAAAATAAATACTATCCTGCTAATTAGAAGAACTCGAAACTGCACTGCTAATATTTTTTAATGCTTTTGGCAAACTAGAAAACATGTGAGGCTGTTTGGAAGCCTGGCCTCAGTTTCTCTCTCTTGATCTCACCTGACTCAGAACATTATTGGCTGGCTGAGAATGCTTTCCCTCTCTACACTGGTCCCTGAAATGTGTCTTCTGCATTGTATGTACTGCTGCCTGCCAAGATGCCCTGAGAGAAAGGGGACACACACAGGGCTTTATGAGAGAGGAAGAGGAGGTTCCAGGCCAGGTTTCTGGTCTACCCACCCCATTGGCACCTTCTTTGGGCAGCTGCTCTGAGAGCTGACTCAGACTGACTTTCTGCTCCTGAACTGTTAATGACCCCACGAATCCTGACAGATTAAATCAAATTATACATGTACCAGCCCTGTAGCTAAATGTAATGGCAGCTTGGAGCTGGATTTACACCACAGACTAAAAACCACGTAGTTATGTTACCAGAGTACTTATTGAGCTCCTGTCTCTGGGCCTGAGGCTACACCTACATCCAAGAGGCCCCAGGAGGAGAGTCTAACTCAGAAAATCGTTAACTTATCATTTTGTTTAGACTAAACTCAGCAGGTTTCAACTGGACTACTCCCTCCAGGGGGCTGTAAGACACAGGTAATGTACTGCATCCCCAGCCTTCTGAGGAGGCCTAGCAGCTGACAGAAAGTTCCTGCTGAGGCTGGGAGTGTGATTGGAGCAAGAGAAGGGTGAACAGAAAACGTTTGAGATGCTTTTTTGTGGGAAAGAAATAAGCAAAATGATAGAATGGGGGCTACAATGTAAATACATATAGAGAAAAGAGAGTGACATTTTTAAAAACCTGGTACTTACATTTTGGGCATATTCTGTAGTCTGAGATGTGGTCTGTGTTTTGCTTCTTCATATTCTTCCATCTTTGTAGTGGAAGTAAACTTCAAATTAAAGTATTACCCTACAATCTAAAACCTAAAGTCCTTCCATTATTCATAATTTTTACAGTGACAGAGTGTCAGTCCTTCCACCGAGTCTAGAGTCTGTGGTCCTTCTCCTATTTTCTAATCTTTCTCTCCTTCTCCTTGTTTTAGACTTTCTAGATTTCTGGCATCAATAATTGACTAGGATAGCTCTTCCCTTTGATTTTTTTTTACCTCCCCTTTTTTTGAAATAATTTCTATGTAATTTTTCTGCTTACAAAAGTAAGTCATACAAGTGTGTTGCTATTAATATGGAAAATATAGATATACTCAAAGTAGAAAATAAAAGCTTGCCATATCCTCACCACTAGGAAAGAAACACTACTTTGTGTGTATGTGTGTGTGTGTGTGTGTGTGTTTATAAAGTAGCATTATAATGCACAGATAGTGCTTTGTAAGGTAGCTTTTTCCTTTCTCTGTGAAAACTACCATCCTGGATTACTAAATGTATCACAAAGTTTGAGGAGTGGGCCAGTGCTCTATGAACCATGATTTAGTAAAGTAATTCCTTATGGGAATACATTGGCATTTCTTCAAAATATTTTGCCTTTATAAATAAGGCTATGATGAATACCCTTGTAAATATACCTTGGTGCACACTCATAATTACTTACACAAGAAACATTCCTAGGAGTCAAATAACTGGTTTATAAGTTATGCAGCAAATGGAATCACTGATGCATCTCTACTCAGTATGTGTTGAGAAAGTTGCACTAATTAAGAAGTAACCCATTTCAAAAGTACCTGTTTCTTTGATTTCCTCTCCTCCCAAATATACAGCTTATTCATGTTGTTTAATCTTTTTAAATTGAAAAGGAAGAGGAAGACATTGTTTAATTGGCAATTTTACGATTCCCATGAATGATGCATTTTTAGATACGTATTTGAATTGCCTTTTCATTTATTTTTCCTATTTTCCCAATGAAGTTGGTATATTTATATTTTACTTTGTTAGGATCCTTTGCATATGGAAAATATTAGCATTCCATAAAAATGAAAGATGGTGGAGCCATTATTCAAAGTTCAGGAAATAACAGTTGTCATAGGGTTGAAAAGGAATGGAAAGAAAGTTTCATTATGGACATGCTAAAGTTTCAGCACCATGGGCATCCCATTGAAGAAGGTACCTTTCCAGTTCTGAACTCAGTTAAGAGGTCTGGGATGCAGATAAATTTGCTCACTATTGTTTAAGTGGAAAAAAAGGAATGGAAGGCAGATTTCAAGGAGACAAAGAAGAGTGTTGGAAAATGATCATTGAGAATACCAGACATGTTTCCAAATATAGATAAAAGAGTGCAACAATCCTATAATCCTTTCACTGGGTAGGGCTAACCTGCACAGAGAATCCAGCTTGCTTTTTAGTTTTGTGGTCTTGGCCTTCTGGCCCTACAGCACAGACTGCAGTGAGTAGTAAATACTATTGTATCAGTGTTGCTTGGGATGTCATCTGTCTTTTTATTTCATAATCTTTCATAAGTTTACTCAAAGCAGCTCTCCAGCTTCTGGTTTCCACTCACCAGGCTGATATGCTTGCTTTTATAGCCCATGGGATATAAAAGTTAGTTGCAAGCTGAGCATGGTGATGACATCTTGTAATCTCAGTATTCTGGGAGTCCCAACCAGGAGGAGAGTTTGAGGCCAGCCTGAGCAACTAAGTGACTCAGAGAGACCCTGTCTCAAAATAAAGAATAAAATGGTCTAGGAATGTAGTTCAGTGCTAATGATTCTGAGTTCAACTCCCAGTTTTAAAAAGAAGAAGAGGAAGAGGAAGAGGAAGAAGAAGAAGAAGAAGAGGAAGAAGAAGAAGAAGAAGAAGAAGAAGAAGAAGAAGAAGAAGAAGAAGAAGAAGAAGAAGAAGAAGAAGAAGAAGAAGAAGAGGAAACAAAGAATGAGAGAAGTTAGTGTTTTCTGAGAAATGAATGCTCTAACCTGTCTTCAAAAAATTAAATTGGTATGAAGCCTGGATTAGAAGCAAAATAAAAGAGATGTCTCCTGGGAAGTCAACTTTTTCTTGGCTTTTAAGATAAATATGACACCATTAGGGACCACCCTGGTGGGATAGCTGTGGGACAGAAAGCTGGGATGAATGACAAATAAATCCCTGAGTGCAGTGAACCATCCTCATTTGTATTATGATCCTGTTTCAACAGAACTATCTTTAGCCCTTGATAAAACTACAGAGGCAGAATGTTTGTGTGAGGTGAGAAATGGTTACCAAAGAAAGAAGTCTAAATAAGCCCCCAGCTTCACTTATGCTTAGTCAACTTAAAAATCACTAATTCTGAAGGTCACACAGTCAGGCTATACATTATTAGCTTCCCACAACCTCTGCTGTAGATAACACCTCTGACGTGGGAGTTATGATAATAGCTTCCTAAAGCTTGACTTCTTTGTCTTCATATTGTTTCTGTTTCCTTTGCTGTCTTAATGCTTGGGTCAGATTGTACTCAGTTTTGCATGTAGACATGTTGACTGTTTAAAATGTTCAGTCCAAAACAACAGTCCGGGGTTTACTTAGCCTATTGCATACAGGAGCATGTACATGTTTTCTTTATTTCTCTTTCTCCTTTTTTCTCACCCCACTCATGTCCTTCTTGGAAAGCCATAAAAACCTAACTACTTAAAGTCTTTTGGCCCTATCATGGGGCAAAGACCTACAAGGTCAGGATATGTTGTGCAGCTAAACAAAAATTCAATGTTTTCTAAAACAAATTGATTGGGCCAGCCAAATATCTCAATGGAATAAAGTGCCTGCAAGCAGGCATAGGGACCAGTGCTTCTATCCCTGGGCCTGCAGTGCTGGTGGCACATGCCTGCAATCCCAGCTCTTGGGAGGTTGTAAACAGGTGGATCACTATGAGTCCTGTCTAGTAGTGAGACCCTGAACACCCTGTAGACCCTGCCCTAAAATACAAAACAAACAAACAAACAAGCAAACAAAAAAAATCCCACCAAATTGACCGTGTCCACAACAGTCCAAATCCTTCACCAGAAAAAATGTCTTTGCAACTGTGTTCCTGACCAGTGGGAATTTCTGGTGTTTAGCTCACCCTAGGAAATGAATAAAAACCTGCCTCTCTTTTTGCGCTGTAAGCTGCAACTTGGTCATTCTCTTGACCAGTTGCTGATTCCTTTCAGCTGAGGTCCTAGTGCAACTGAAGTCCCCCCTCCCCCCCAAAAAACCCTTGCCTGTTCAGGAGAACATGTGCTTGCAATAGTTGACCCAGTGTTGTTTCTAGCATAGAATATCAGATACAGCAATTCTATAGTAAATGATGGTAGATGAAGGTGAACTAAGCATAAAATACTAACGGTGTGCTGAAGAGTAATGGACACTGTGAATTAGCATAATTTTCATCTCCTTACCTCTGAGGAGGAATTAAACTGTGTACAAGAAAGTGAAAAATGTGGAAACTTGAAAAGGAAGAAATTTGACAAAAAAGCAAAGCAAAGCATGGAGCACAAAATCTGTATGAAGATCAGTGAAAGACTTTCATTTTGTGAGAATAGCTTGAAAGTAGTCAAAGCATTATTTGTTCTTGATGATAGAGTTTGCCAGTAGCTGGCAATTTTTATTTAGCCAACAGGCAACAGGTTTGTGCAAACTGAAACCCATGTCATGCAGACTTCCAGTTAGATGGACTTACTAAGCCCCCCAAGGAGGGCTGCCTGCATCCTGGGGAACTTAGCTCTTTGGCTCTTTCCGGTGACCTCGCCAGTTCCTGAGCTCCACATCACAGCCTTTGAAAGGAAAGAGAAAAACAAGTTGCAAGGAAATTCGCAGGATGATCAGAAGGCATCTCATTAGTGGGGTGTGTTTATTCACTTCCTTACATAGTTCCACTGAGAGTAAAAGACAAAAGTTTGCATTCTAGGTTGGTGGAAAGAAATCAGAAATGAAGGTGTGTCTAACAAAGCAGCTGGTAAAACCCCAAAATTCGTGAAGTCTGTTAAGAGTAACGAAATAAAAAAAAGATATAATATGCCAAATTGATTTTTGTTTTCTGTTTTTCCTTGAAGACAGTGCTTGACAACATTGCTATCACATACACTGAGTTATGGGATCTTGGGAGCTTGGCACTCCGACCCTTTATTTCAAAGGAAAGAGAATGGCAGTGTGGGGTGGAAACTCAGGTGAAGGAATAGATGTGGGGTTGGACCCCAGGCCCCCTGTTTCTGACCCAGCTATATTTCTTCTAAGTCTAGCTCTTTCCAGATATATGGAATATTCTTCATCAGTAGCATTGGCTCAATGCCTACCATATTTATAGTTTTTTCTATTGATGCCCCTGTTCATTTTGTCTTTATCTTAGTTACTATTCTGTGGTTGCTGAGACAAATACCTGACACACAAGCTTAGGGGAGGAAAGGTTTATTTAGCTCAAAGATACTGAAGGTTTCAAGACGCTGCCCCCCTTTATAGGATCTAGAGGAGAGGCTGGGGCGCTGCGGTGTCCAGAATGACCTGCTCCATACCTCCGCAAGACCGCCACCTTGGGCTGGGGCACTCTGACAGCGTGTGCTGTCAGTTTAAAGGTTCACACCTCTTTTGGCCACGCCCCCTCAAGCCCCACCCCTCGAGCCTTGCGCTTGACAGTCCCATGATTTACATGAGGCTTTAGGGAGACAACTAGATACAAACCACAAAGGAGAGAGAATGGTAGTGTGGTGTGGAAACTCAGGTGAAGGAATAGATGTGGGGTTGGACCCCAGGCCCCGTGTTTCTGGCCCAGCTGTTCTTTCTTTCGAGTCTAGCTCTTTTCAGATATGTGGAATATTCTTCATCAGTAGCATTGGCCCAATGCCTACCAAATTTGTAGTTGTTTTCTATTTGATGCCCTTGTTCATTTTGTCTTCCACTGTTCTGCTTTCTCTGGTTGATTTGAAAATTTTAGAAAATTCCATTTTCTCTTCTATTTTAACATATCACTTGTATGCTTCCACATGTTATGTGGTTGTTCTATGATTACAATATACATTTACAACAAATCTCAAGCCAATTTACAAATAATGATTCATCAATTTCACAGGCATTTCAGATACCTCACAGTAGAGTACTTCCTGTTTCTGTTTCTTATCTCTTTCAATAGTTTTGGCATTAATTTCACTCACCAAAAAAGCTGTAACTTCCACTACATTGTTGCTATTATTATTTTGAAAAGCTATTATCTGCTCTATCAATTCAGAGTAAGAAAAATAAAAAATTAAGCTTACTTTTAATGTGTCCCTTCCAAAATACTCTTCTCTTTATGAAGATCCAAGTTTCTGCCCTTTATCATCTCTCTTCTTCCTGAAGAAAATTTAAATATATTTTTGCTGTAAGGTAGGGCAACTGGCAAGCTATTCCCTCAATTTTTGTTAGTTTGAGAAAGTCTTTATCTTTCACTCTAAAGACTTCTGGATTTCTTTTCTTTTCATACTACTCTGAGTCTTTCTGCAATTGCATTTAGTGTTTCTACCAGTAACAGGCTTCCACTCCAGTCTGCTATTCTCTGTGTCCTCCTACCTTTCCAGTTTTGGAGGTACTGACTTTCCCTGTGACTTCAATTCTCTGATGAGTCTAAGCATAATTGTTAAATTCCAATTTTTTCAGCTTCTTTCTGCTTGTATAAGGTGAGAGAGACAACTTTCAGGCTCCTTAACAGGTCAGACCAAAACTCTGAGAATACTTTAGTTTACCCATGAAATTAATCGTATCTATCAAATAAATTATGGGCTAATTTGATAATGGTGTTCACATCCATTCTTAGTCCTTGTCACTTAAAGTGGTCTTCAGACATAACCAATTGAAGTTTCCCTCTACTAAAGTCTTCATTGCCCCATGATTGCTGTTTGAGGCACAAATTCCTACTGCAAACTCAATCATTGATCTTTACTTGAACCTCCTACCTTTTCATTGGATGAAAGGACAGATAGGGGAGAGGGTTTATTTCTCAGTGTCTCACACCACTATGGGGGGCCATGTAGCTGAACTTTGGTCAGTGGTACTAAGAGAGCTGGGCTGCATCCAGGTCATGATTCTTTACCTATCCTGTGGTCTCTCTACCCCAGCATCCTATTTGAATCCAGCCCAAACCCTTTTCCTCCATTTCATGTATTTGCTCCATCCCTGGATGCCTAGTAGGTCTGGCCCATTATCTTCTCTTACCTGGACCACTATAGCTACCTTCTTGTCTCAGTAGGTAAAACTAAATGAACACACCTGATGGAGGCAAAGAGAAAGAAGCAAGTCAAATCCACATAGCTTGATCCTAGAGAGACACTGTACTGACATCTTGCGTGACCATGGGCTTCTTTTTTGACTCAGTTTCTTTCTTTGTGCTTTTTCTTTCTAGGTTGCTATTTTGTGTGTTCTAAGGACCACCTATCTTCTCTTGCTTGAGCTGATGAAATGCATTTCACTGGGCTTATTCAGATCATCAGCATGAAGCTTAAGATTTATAATTCCTCTAGGTAAATTTTGGATATATTAATATATAATAATTTCTTTGATATATGTTCTAGTCAGGGTTTTACTAGAGGAACAGATATAATACAAGGAACAGATGTAACACAAAATGTGTCAGTTCCAGAGTCTGATAGGACTGAGAGTGTCTACACACTGCCAACTGAAGAATTCAGTCCCAAGGCTTTTATACTCACTGCAGTGTTCCATCCCTATGGGTCTTAACCGGTTTCTACTGGTTCCTAACAGCTGTTGTGACTGAAAAGGAAGGCAGAAGAATCTGCTACGGAAAGCTGAAGGGTCTAAACTAGAGGCTGACGAGTCTGTGATGGAAGTCAGGAGATAAAGTCTAAACTGAGTTATTCTGGGACAGGGCCCTCATGACTCACAGTGTGAAACATCCAGGCAGTGCAGCCAAATTGATAAAATGTATCGACGATGACCACCATCATCATGCCAAGTCCACACAATGAATAGATAAGATGTATCGACCACCGGCATCCCACCAAGTTGACACAATGCATCAACCACTACAATATATGAAGAGAAATATGGACAATATAAATATAAATGAATCTTGGTTCCCATCTTCTAGGAGTTCATAAATTCAACACCACAAAAAAGAAAAGTTGTGCACATTGACAACATATGGGGTTGGGAGAATATGGTAAGTTCCATTAAAAAAGCTCTAAGGAAATAAACATGTAGATGCTGCTATAATTGGTCATCTGAATCTATGCATTCTACATGCATGGATTTGATAGATTGTGCATAGAAATTTTTCAAAAAATTTCCTTTGCACTGAACATATACAGACTTTGTTTTTCATAATTATTCTCTAAATAATATGGTGTGGTCATCAGATATGGTAATACGCACCTGCAATCCCAGCAATTGGAAGGCTGAGTCAGGAGGATTGCCATGAGTTCA
>PVKN010026085.1:0-13925 GCA_004027915.1 Capromys pilorides
AGTCTTTTTTCCTTTTTTTTTTTTTGAGTCAGGGTCTTGCCTTGTAGTTCAGGCTGACCTTGAATGACTCTTCTGAGTGCTGGGGTCAGGGGCATGTGCTACTACATTTGGCCTCTTATAACAATAATATTCTGATGAATCCAGGCCATTGTTTAATGAATGACCTGTAACAGAAATATTCCAGTGTCTCCTCATGATTAAATTCAAATTAAGCAGTTTTAAACTTATATTAAGTGATGTTAAGGTGGCCAGATAGCTCAGCAGATTAAAGCACCTGCTTAAGCAGACACAGGGACCAGATTCAATCCCCAGTGTGCCGTGCTGGCCTCGCCTCCCAGGTGCAGAGCTTGGGCATGGTGGCGCACCTGTAATACCAGCACCTAGGAGGCTAACACAGGAGGATCACTATGACTCTGATCTGTGCAGTGAGATCCTGTAGACTCTGTACTAAATACATAAAAAAAAGTGATACATGATGGAGTTGTGAATATCAATGTTACCAGCAAAAATAAACTGTAGTACTAAGTTCAAGATTTCCTTTAGTTCTTTTTGCTTTTAGATAATATGTCACTACAAGTCCTGTGTAGCAAGTTACAGTGCTTGGGATTCTTTATGTTTCTGATTTAATATATTTTAGTTTCTTTTATATTTGCACTTAGTTTTTGCCTTTTCAAGATTATTTATTTAATTTCATTTTTGAATATACTGGATATTGACATGGTTAAAAACTCAAAATGAGTTAAAAACTCAAAATGAATGAACCAAATAGTTCAGTGGATTAAAGCTCCTGCAGGCAGGCACAGGGGCTGAAGGTTCTGTCCCTTGGCCCTGCCCCCAGGGTGCACTGAGATGGCAAATGAGACGGGGCATGGGGGCGCGTGCCTATAATCCCAGCTCTTGGGAGACTATAAAAGGTGGATCACTACAAGTCCGATCTATAGTGAGACCCTGAACACCCTGTAGATCCTTCCCTAAAATACAAAAGAAAGTCAAAGCAAAGACTTTTATGTATAGTCAGAGGAACCCAGCCTTTTTATTCTATTTCTCCCAAAGTAACCATTTTCATTCAGTTGTTTTCTTTCTATGTCTTCTAGTAAACAAGTACATATGAGTTAAATGTTCCTATTTTCCTTTATTGCTTATGTTAGTTTGTACTTTGCTTCTTTTTACTTTATAATTTCTACGTAGTAACTCAACAAGAGCTTCCAGCTTCCTCATTTCCAACACAGCCATGCTGACACTCGGGCTTGCCCCTTCGACACTGCTCCCTATCACCTGGTATACTGGAGGGCAAAAGTTACAGCAGGGACGTCCCTGTAACTCCTGGAGCAGCACTAGGTATACAGCAGGCATTCTGTAAATACATGCTGAATCCAAAGCAAGGCAGTGGTCAGCAGCCTTCCAGGGAGACCAGAAAAGATACATTATCTTTTCTATCAGCTGTGGTATGTTTCAATGTGTGGATATATATATGTATATGTATATGTATATATATGGTTGCTATGTAATTTTGCATTTGAAAAGATACAGATTTCAGCTTTTCTGGAAAGGTAGAACTTCTGACAGTGTTGGGCTTTTCTTTCTCTCTTTTTTGAGACAGGGTCTTGCTATGCAGCTTAGGCTGCCTTGAGTTCACTTTGTTGCCCAGGCTAGCCTTGAACTTCAGACGATACTCTATACTCATGACTCAGCCTCCTGAGTGCTGGGATTACAGATGTGCACCACCATGCCCATCGGCTATGGTCTTGAATGGCTCTGACACTTGAAGCTGAGTGGTATCAGCCCTCCAGATGAGGTATAAGTCTTACTTTTGCACAGGCACTACTGGCCACACTTTATAACCCTTTCCCATTCACTAAGATGCCTCACTGGCATTTGAACTCAAGGTGGTCAGGTAAGACTGGCTTCTAAAATTTAAAAAGCCCTAATAAGCAAACATTACATCCTTTCTAGCTTTCAAAGGGAGGTTCCTAGCCTATTCATCCTTACACCCACCATAACTCAACTGTGTAAATTAGGACAAGGCATAGATACCCACATTCTATGGAACACTGATAACTTCCCTTATTACCTACCAAGCACCATGCTAAGCATCTGTCTTAATACGTCAGTCTTCCAAAAGCCAGGTAAAGTAGGAAGCACATTGCCATCTTTAGATATGTAAATAGAGGTTAAATAAACACAGTTAAGATGTGTACAAAATTAGTCCAATTTCAAGTTCTGTGTTCCTAAACAAAAGATGAGATGACCAGTGATCATATCTACTTGGCCTTTATTTTCTCTCTTGTACACATACACATGTACACATATACATAATACACATATGTAAAATCACATAGATTATTGTAGGTTGTAGGTTGACATAAAGAAGTATAATTACACAAATGCTTTATTTTTATAAAATATTAAATATGTATGCTTTTTTTTCTTTTTGTATTTTAGAGAAGGATTTACAGGGTGTTCAGGCTGTTTATAGCCTCCCAAGAGCTGGGATTACAGGTGCACCACCATGCCCAGTCTCAATTGCTGTCTCAGCACAACCTCCTCACCGGGGGGGAAGTGGGGGCCATGGTGCCAGCACCTCTGGCTGTGGGGTCAAACCTCCTGCCCAGCCCCTGCACCTGCTTGCAGGAGCTTTAATTTGCTGAGCTATTTGGCCAGCCCTGCATGCATCTTTGACAGGTAGGGTACAGACAAAGATACAAAGACACACTATACACAGGTTGTGAGAGGTCTTCTTGAGATCTGGGACAAAGGAATACTCCTGAGCAGGACCTTCAATCCATATAAAGTCCACACACTGAACCCTGGCCTGTGTTACTGGTTATTTTTCCTTCTCTGCAAGGGTGGAGTTTTAAGTAGACTCCTGGCACCCTGACTTTCCAAGGACTCTATCTTGGGGTAGAGTCTTCCCAATGGTTTGTGGCGGCAAACCCTTCCTCTGCTGCCTGTACAGCCCTGCAGGAAAGGCTGGTGCATTTGCCAGAGTCAGTTCCTCATACCAGGAATGAGGGACAGATGGATAGCAAGGGAGCTACAAAAGGCTCAGACTGGCTCACTTACTAGCTTTCAGCAGCAAAGGAATCTGCCAAGGTCCTACTGCTAGACATTCAACTCGGCAGGTCTGTGATGTAAAATCTACTTTTATTTAACTTCAGGAATTAGTTTACATGCCTTCCTCTAGGAAGCTTTCTCTAATACCTCAAGACACCAGTTTTCCTTGAAATTTTCCTTGGTTAGGTGATATCTAACTAATTCAGTAGTAACTAAATGACTATTTGGAGTGCTTTTCCTGATTAACATGTTTTCTCAATTCAGTAATAAGCTTCATGTCTCATTTTCTCTAGAGTACATAGCAGCCCCCGAACACCATATAGAGTATATTAAAATTAGATAATAGATGAGACAGAGCTTTAGACATCAAAATATAAGCATATACAGGGATCACAGCAGCAGTGTCTCTAGACCTTCAGACCAGGCAGAGTAAAGCAGACAGCTGCAGTGGAAGCAGTTTTGAAAGACCTCAATGCATATGGATTAGGACTCTATTTACAACGTTAGCATATCGTTGTTTTTTTTTTTTTTTCTTCAGTACTGGGGATCAAACTGGGCACCTTGCACTTGCCAGGCAGGTGCTTCAGCCACTGAACTATATCCCCAGCCATTGATTTCACAACTTTATAGGTTTAACAAAAATTAATGAAGTAGGAGAGCATTAGCCTGTCATGGACTTTCAGAGGAATATCAGGCTGTTTGTAGAATTCTAAAGTTCTTGAATCTCCAAATTTTTAAAATTCTGTCCTCTCTACAAAACAGTGAAGCATTGCTAAACAAGCAAATTCATGTTAAAGCATGTCTGACTACAGAGTGGTTTGTGGAGAGAACAGCCAAAGAAAGGAGGACTCTACACAGAGCTCAGAGGAAAGGTAGGGTTCTGATGAGTATTTTGGGCAAGAAACAGCACATGCAGAGGTACTGAAGAGGGCAAAAGACACAGTGAATGTCTGAAGGCTGTCAATGTATTACAGGGAGAAAGGGGACCCAACAAGAAAGAAAACAGAAAAGACCTTGGTTTCCAGTCTAGTCCTGTCACTAGCTGGTTGATCTTAGGAAACTCTCCAACTCTCTGGGTCGCATGCCTAAGAAATACGGGTAATTTGCCTCCCTGGTTTATCTATCTCACAGAGCTGCTATGAGAATCAATTAAGACACAGTTTGTCAAGGCTCTGCAAATGCTAAGGTGACATATTGATGTTAGGCAGTATGAAGACAGAACGAAAAGACAGATGGAATGGAATGCCTTAAATATTACCTAAAGATCAATTTTATCTACATAAAGGGAGCTATATTGAGTAGAATCATATTTTGCCTTTAAAAAAACAAATTAAACTGCAGTACTAGAGTAGACTGAAGAGAAAAGGCTCAGGTAGGGCAGGTGAGAGGGGCTGCTAAAAGTGGACTGGTAAGGGTTGCTAAGAGTTACATCAGGGGCACCTATGGTCCTACACTGTCTCACATGCTTCAACTCTGCCCTCTTCAAATGGAAATATGCTGTAAACCTAAAATACATACCACATTTCAAGGACTTAGTATGAAAAAGAAAATGATTCAGAAAATGTTTATATTGTCTCTAGACCTTCAGACCAGGCAGAGTAAAGCAGACCCTTACTCACAGTCACCCATCCATCAAATTGCTTCTCAAAGCACCTGCTATGTATTTCTGCCAAGCATCTCTGAAATGACCTTCTTGTTTCCTACTTGTTTGCTGTACTAGGAATTCCTGAAATGTGGAGGCATGCCAAATACACCTGTCTCCCCAGTGAAGAAGAGTGGAGCATGGCTCTAGGGAGAAGTCACCTTCAGCTATTACTAGAGGACAGCTGATGCTGCTCTGGGCCACAAACCTTCTCCTCACTTAGACTCAGCCCCCACTAACCTCCACCAGCACAGACTCAAATCAGATCTATCCCACTTATCATATATGGCACTAAGGAGCGGTGTGTAGAGTATGGTTAGATCAGGTGTATGTCCTGGCTCTGCCTCTAACCATCTATGTGACTAAGGGCAAACTATTTACTTTCTGTGAACAGTTTACTCATCTACAAATCTAGAGTATGAGTTACCTCTCGTGCAGGGCTGCTGTAAAAATGGTGTAATGCCAGTAAAGTACGTGTATCTAGCCAATGCTTTAAAAATGGCTGCTATTCTTGTTATAAAGCCCTAAGAAAACCATAATTAGTAAGAGACTGTAGAAGCAATCAGAACCTGCCTAGTAACACAAAAAAGACATTAATTTTGAGTTATCTAATACAGATCCATCTATGTTATAGTCTCTTCTGGAGCAGGTGAACTACTGCTATCACAGTTAACCACATTTGCTTTTGCCAACCTGTCTCCATCAAACTGTCACCTTCAAGGAAAAGAAGAGTGTAAAGAACAGTGTCTCCAGACAGCAAGAGGAGACCAAATAACCTGGATATTGATGCTAGATATGAAACTCCAGACAACAGAATCACAGCAAGTTGCAGGGGGGAGCAAGGCCTTGGGCTGACTGGTGAGGTAAATAAGGATTACTGAAGGGGAAATCTCTGAGGGCACTACAGCACAAGGGAGAAGGCAAGCCATGGCCTCAAAAGGGCAGGACTACAGTCTAGACTTCTGGGTTCTGGACTGTCCCTTTTTGTATACTCTTGAAAAGGGAGAAAAAAATTACACATACTAAGCATCTAATATGCTACAGGTATTCATTTAACATGGTGATATACAAGAGATTACCTATGTCCCAGCTATTAACTGGGACAGCCAGGAGGTGAATAATCTCATAACCAAGTTCAACCCTCCTCCTCTGCATGTTGGCTTCCTCATCCTTACAGTAAGAAGCTGAACTGGAGGATATCACACCTTTTCTTGTTCTAACATCACGTGATTCTTTGTCCCTCACAGATTTTCTTCTATACATCAGGCCTTTAGTTCCAGAGAGGGGTCATATAAAACTAAAAGCATGGTCTGAAAAATAGATTCTCTCTATTAAAAAACAAAACAAAACAAAACACAAAAAACTGAGGGCAAGCCATGGCCAAATTCATTTCAATGGGAAAAACCTGTAAGCATAATTGCCAAAAATGATCTGAAAGCAATATAGTGTCTGCCCTCGTGATGGCCACAAGATGGCTAAAGATATTTTATATGAGTTACCTGATTTTAACAAAGAGCAGAAGAATTAAGTAGAACAGCCCTTAAGAATGAACAACCCTCATAGGGTCAACAACCTGGCAGATCTGGGTAAGAGGGCCTTGCTCTGTGGCATGAGGTTTCTCCCTTGTTGCACTATGCCCAGTATGTGCTGTGATGCTGAAAAAGCCCTATGATACCCTAAGTCTTTTTTCTTCTTCTTCTGTATTTAGGACAGGGTCTACAGAGTCTCACTATGTAGATCAGACTTATAGTGATTCTCCAGTTTTCAGCCTCCCAAGTGCTGTGATTATAGGTGCATGCCACCATGCCCAGTCTCAATTGCTGCCTCAGCAGGCCCTGAAGGTGAGGTCAGCACAGTATGCCAGGGATCAGACCCTGGTCCCTGTGCTCTGCCCAAGTGCTTTAGTCCACTGAACTATCAGGCCAGCTCAACACCAAGTCTTATTTGTGTGTGTGTGTGTGTGTGTGTGTGCGCGCGCGCGCATGTGTGTGTGTGTGTGTGTGTGTGTGTGTGTGTGTGTATTTTTCCGTTGTTGTTGGATAGGGTCTTGCTATATTTTCTAGGCTGGTCTTGAACTCATTATATATCCCAGGCTGACTTTGAACTTACAGCTATTCTCCTGCCTCAGCTTCCTGAGCACTGGCATTACAGACATACAATACCACATCCAGCTTCAGCTTTCTTTCATGACAGAATGGGAACACTACACCTTGTACTTTTGCAGGACATGGTAATAATTAAATGATTTGTTATATTAAAATCACTCTACAAGCTGGGTGTGGTGGTGCATGCCTAGAATCCCAGCATTTGGGAGGCTGAGGCAGGAGGATCGGTGTGAGTTCGAGACCAGCCTGGGCTACAAAAATGAGCTCAAGGCCAGCCTGAATTGCATAGCAAGACCCTGTCTCAAAAGGACCGGAAAAAAAAAAAAAAAATCATTCTACAAGTGTATCCTGTTTTACCTAAAGTTTTCCTCCAAAGATAACTGAAAGAAATGCTCCTAACGGATATGATAATACCTTAAATACAAGCTTTTAAAGACTAGGTCTCCTCAAAGTATACTTTGCTTTGCACACTGTACAAGTGGGAATTGTTATATAGGTCAATATTTGATTACTGGCAAAAATAAAGGACAGACCAACACAGTAGGTAACTCAAAATAATGGCCAATTCAAGAAGTCATCATTTCCCTAACAAACAAGCCTATCATTTACATAACATTATTTTATTAATGTAAATTTTAAACTAGTTCCCTTTCCCTTTGTTCATACCAAAATGGATAGAAAAGTACTGGGCTAGTACAAAAGTGAGTCTTTGATTTTAATGGCTTAAGTTAAGCCATAAAGTGAGTACTGTGTGAAGGTGATGTGAGCTGACAATAAAATGCCTGGTCTTCTTTGCAACCTCAGGCAAGGTACAGCCTTTTCTTTACCTCAAGATACCTGAAGGAAATGTAAACAGTTACCAACTGTAATGAGGGGAAGGGACTCAGGGTCCTAATACTCGACATTCTTGGCTGGTGACTTCAGGAAACACTGCCAAAGTAGAAGAGAGAAGGGCAGGTAGAAGGGGAGGTTCTCCTTTAGTCTGAAAAACTATCATTGTACTCTTGTAAAAATTGCCTGCAAACTCCTTATCTTCAGTAAGCCTTCTCAGTCAGCTCTCTAATGCTGATTACTCCTATTGTTTGCATCCCTCCAGCCCCTATGCTTTTGGTACTGGGAATCAAACTCAGGATTTTGTGCTTGCCAGGCAGGCACCACAGCCCCTATGCTTTTGACTTGTGCTATGTTGTAATCACTTATCTCTGCTTACACAGTACTTTAAAAGGCATTGCATATATTCTATGTTTTAATAAAATGGCAGTTCTGAAGGAAGGGCTCTTTATGCTGTGTTTCTTTGGTACCCATCATGTCCCCGATCAATAACCTAGGCTCTATAAGTAATGCTATATAATACATTTGGGCAAGATGCTTACAAGGCCAGCCAGAGAAAATGAGTCACCTTCTCTAGTAGTTGGATTCCTATAGCTCTTGCCACAGTTTCATTAGCAAGGGATCCACTATGGATCTCTGTGACCCTTACTATACCCCTTCATGGTGACTAAAGGGTCCAGAACCACTGAAACAAGGCACTGTAGAACATTTACTCAGCCTCAGACTACCCCAAGCAACAAACTCAGACATATGCCTGCCTGACCGGGTAAAACAGGCAGCCGCGAACCAAAAGAATGCTCCCTTGGCCCTGACGGTCCAGGCTCTTTAAGCTTGCAGAGCTAGATCATACACAGAAAGAGTAAACCCACTCACTGTTGTCTTCTCTGCTGGGAGAGAGCGCAGGTCATTCTATGGGAAGATGGAGAATTTTTAGAGCAGTGGCTGCTGCCACTGCCAGCAATGTTGCTGTGTCTTATACTCTTTCCTATTGAATGAATCTTTGACACTGAGTAGAATAGTAAAATGGGTGTTAAGACAGACATCATTGGTGCTGGGAGATGAGTTTATAATAACCTCTGCAGGAAAATAGGAATGGTAAATTCAACCTGTGGCCCATAGGCTACCTGCCTTTTTTTTTTCTTGTTATAATAAAAATGATAAGAAACAAATGTCTATTCCTTTTATACATTAGTTATATGATATATTTATATGTGGCTTGGGTTAACTGGAGCCCATACAAATGAAATGGTTAGACATCCATGTTCTACAGTACACAATTTGACTCAGGATTTACTACCAGGGGGCACAGAGTGGGTCAGGCTACATACCCTGGGAGGCTTGACGACTGGACTATAGTCTCATCCTAAAATACAACCACACATTTGTGTGTGGAGAGTTGTTATGGCTCGTGTCTGGATCTTCCCCACTCCCCGCCCAAGCGTCATGCAGATATAGAGGAAGCTTTTCAGAGGTGGCTGGATCTAGAATGTGTGGTGCTGGGATCAGGAGTGTGAGACTGGTTACTAAATCAGTCCACTGATTGGTTTGGCATTGTTCTGGATAGGATTAGGGTAGGAGTGCTACATCTGCCCTAGAGCAGGTAGGCTATATACAACATAAGGGACAGAAAGAAGGCTAGTGTGCTCTCCCCCTCCTGCTTGCTGTGGACTATTTCTCCTCTGCAATACCCTTCTGCCATGCCACCCTGCCTTGGAGCCAATCTATTATGCACTGAAACCTCTACAAACTGTGAGCCAAGTAAACCTTTCTTTTTTAAACTCTGGATGTCGGGTATTTTGTCTCAGCAATGGGAAAAGTAACTAACAAAGGTGTGCTGGGGGAGAAGGGATGAATGAACCCAACAGTCCATGCAGATCCTTTCTAGGGACCTAGACCTACATTACTAGTGCCACCCAAACATAACTGCATTATGATGAGGTTTTATTATGTTAACAGGGACCACTTTTGAGCAGAGAAATAACCATATTTTAACTTGGAAAATACCAATCTGCAAAACAATTGTAGAAGACAAATCTGGACTGACCAGGAGAGAAATAATGACAACTGAGTAATCAATTTAGATCTTAAAAGTCTTCATTGAGGGGAGGTGCATAAGATCTGATCACGCATCAATGACCTTAGGGATACATTCTGGAAAACATATCATTAGGAAATTCCATTGTTATGTGACTTTTACCCTGCGTACTTGCACAAATGCTTATACAAAGTCACCAGACAAAATCTTGAGACCACAATCATATGGGTGACCAAAATGTCACTATGCAGTGCACAGTGGTTACTTAATACTTAATCTATCATTTAACAGATAATAAAAATGTGTTAAATGATAAATGATCAATCTTGAAATTTATTTATTTTTTTGTACCAGGAATTGAACTGAGGACCTTGTGCTTGCCAGGTAGGCACTGTGCCACTGAACTATATCTCTGGCCCTAACCTTGAAAATTGAACACCTTCCAAACTTCAGTGCTCCAATGGCTTACTCCTGCCCTGCAGCCCAATTTCCTAAGGCTGAATTCAAGGATTAGCTCCTCTAATAAATACCATCTTTGATATACTTTCCTAGCATGTACAATTTACCCCAGACCTTTTTATCAACTAAACTTATTTCCATTGCATTTTGAATCCTTATTGCACCACTTAGCACTTGCTTTCAAATTATTTGGTCTGGACTGATCATGTCATCCTCCAACCAGATAATATACCCCCTTAACAACAGATATCTCGCCACACACTCCACAGAGACCACAGACATTACCATACTAAGCAGGTACTCAGTAAATTCTATGGCTGAGGAGAGGATTCCAATGATGATATTAATCTTGAGAACTTGCACAGTTTACTTTTTGTTGTTGTTTTTGTGCGGAACTGGGGATTGCAGGCCCTTGCCTTGCCAGGCAAGCACTTATTCTAATGAGCTGTCTCCTCTGCCCATTTGCACAGTTTTGAAAACAACACTGTGACAAGATGTATAGTTACGAGTATTGGCTCCTGGGCCACTTTGCAGTATAAATGTTCCCACCATTTATTTAACCATATGTTAGAAGGTTACTGAACCTTCTGCCTCAGTTTTCTCATCCATAACATGAGCACAACATTATTCATGTCATAGAATTGCTAGGTTTGGCACATGTAAAACTGGTTTAAACAAATAAACAAACAAACATCAGCCCAGGATCTGATACTCAGTAAATTTTAGTCACTGTTATCTATTTCATTTAACCCTCACACTAACCCAATGAATGCTGAAGAAACTGGACTTGAGAAAAGGCTGAGTAACAGCTTAATTTCATGCACCTGATCAAATGAGAGGTTGCTGGTACCTGAGTATCTTAGCTTCAGAGCTTTTCCTCTGCTAGTGTATCGCTAGTGTCCTCACCATCCATTTTACTTTACCATAGATCTGCCTTTAACTTCAACAGTCTAAAATCTCAGATCTAAGATTCAGGAGGGCAAGGATTAAGCTTCTTATTTCTCTATAGTCAAAGTCAGCTTTACCTTTACCAAGTTTTGCTGGGTGGCAAGTGCTGGGTGGCAAGTATTGCTGGATAATAAGTACTTCATTTGATTCTCAGAGCAACTCTAAAAATACCTATTTTATGAATAGTAAACTCCAGGATAAAGGACTTACGTGAAGTCCCAGGGTAGGTGAGACCTACATCTAAGACTTTAAAACTCAGATCCCCTAAGTGTAAATCCTGTGAGTACTTACCAAGGCAGTCTGGGTCTGGGTACTTTCTGATACAAGTGTTAACACACAGTGCAGATTACATGTATACATCTGCTGGTCAAACATGCAGTTTTTGGAATCATAATACTGATGCTGATTGACACCAGTTCTGTGATCTCAAGACATTTAATCTCTCAACTTCATCAGTAGTAGTGGCAACTACTTCACTAGACTGCCATAAGATTAAATGATGGGATTTATTAAAGAGTTCAGCACACAACACACAATAAATATTCAAAATATGTTAGGTATTAAGTTTCTCCCTTATATTGATGTCTAACATTTCTCCCATGTATTATTTAGGAACATCCCCATAAAAAACAAATGTTCAAATCAAAGGACTGATTAAGAAATGAAAGTTCAGACAGACTGAGTCAGCTGACAGAGGTTAAGCACGGAGTTGATCTAACTTTCAGCATGTACTCTTCAGATCCTGCCACCTGCTGCTACCTCTGATTTTTCAAAGATATCTAGAATTCCAGGGTACACAATCTTTCATTCTGTTCCAAGGGAAGGTCTACAATCCTACAACTTCCTAATTGTCTCTTTTAAGCTTTAGGGAATCACTCTGCCACCCCCAACCAAAAATGAGTGCTGGGCAAGCTATTCCAAGTGGAAAATTCAACTCCATCCCGGCGGAAACCCTAAATCTCTGCTGTTCTAGCAGATTTCCAGGACACGCTGGCTCCCAGAAACCACAATTACAGACAAGCTCAAGGCAGAGGAGTAATTAGGTCCATACCATCAGCTCAGCAGTCTCTTGGCTTCTCCCTCTCCCGTCCTCCCTCACTTAAACCCCTGCTCAACAACTGTGCAGCAGAGATGCAATGGGAATTTCCACCCTTTCTCTCTTCCAGCCTCTACTCCATTTCCAGGAAATAGAATGAGGGTGGGACGAGGGAAGAACTCATCACATGTATAGGATTAATGCTGAATGGCAGCAAGAACTGAAAATAGCTCTCACAGAAAGAAAAGCATGTTGGGGCCCCTTCCCTTGTTCTGTCCCTTACATCCCACAAAGATGACATCAGAAAGGGGGTTCCCTGCATGAGCACCCAAATGTGAAATAAAAGGGATCTTATGAAATACAAAGTAGCAACTTTAATCTCTACAGAAAGTGAACAATCATGGCTGAAGACAGGATGCGGAAAAGATATCTAGAAGGCTAAAGGACTCCAAAGGATTCTGTTATCTCTAAGTCTTAGAGAGATCTTAGAGCAAATTTACCCTCTCATAGCTTCTGCTAATCTTGGCGTGGTGGAAGAACACCAGCCCTTCCCTCCATTTCTAAATAAACTGTTCTTTATCATGAAACACAGGATTGAAGTCCCCATTATCTAAAACTAAAGAACACTGATACATTATGCAGTACTTTCCTTCTCCCATCCAAGGTCACTGCCCTGCTCAATATAGTCAATGACTGCCTCAAATACACCACGATAAGAGAATGGTGCTCCTCATTGCTGCCAGTATGTTCAGAACCATCCCATTTCCCCCTGCTCCCTGGATAATACTGAAGAACTTCAGTGGGGCTGGGTACCGCACTACCTACAGGGACTTTCAGGAAGTGATGGGTGGCACAAAAGATAAGAATGGAGTGCCATCCAAATTAGGGAGTGGACTTCAACATGCTTATAGGCTTTTCTTTCTTGCTTGCTTTTTTTTTGCAGGACTGGGGTTCGAACTCATGACCTTACACTTGCCAGGTAGGAACTTGTGCCACGCAGCTATCTCCTCAGCCTCTCAAGGGCTGTTAAACAATGATGGCTTGGAGGCCAGAGCAGCAAGCTGTCAAGAGTTCTGTGAAGTCATTCCAGAGTCCTTGGAATTGTACCTGACACAGCAATTAGAGTAAAGTTCTCAAGCAGTCTGGTAATGACCCAATCTTATCAAAATCCAACTTTTTCTTTTGAGAAAGGATCTCTGTGTTTCAGACTGGCCTTAAACTATGAAGCCCAGGCCAGCCTCAAACTCAGCAATCCTGTCTATGCCTCTGAAAGGCTGGAATTATAGGCGTGCACCACCATGCCTGGCTCAAAACCTAATTTAGCACACATTAATCCTTCAAAACTTTCCTTGATTTAGCATCTTCTGACTGACCTCCACCTCTATGACAATAGAATATCAATGTTTAGAACTTACTATGTACTACTGGTTAATTTCTTGCAGATACACAGACATACACAGGCTCACTAACCATTTTTTTGAACACTTCCTTGGAGTTTATTCTAAAAGGACCCATTTTGTTCATAGCAGTACTCTTTTTTTTTGTACTGGGAATCAAACTCAGTCCTTGCCAGGCAGGACTGTGCCACTAGCTATCTCCCTGTCCTTCCTTCCCCTTGCTCTTTTTTCTAAATATTCTTAAATCCATATACACCTCTCTGTCTTTCAGACTGGCCATAAACTATGAAGATCTAGTTTTCCAATGAGACCATAAATTCCTTCAAAGAAAAGGATATTTCTGCTTCTGAAATATCTTTGTATCCTCTCATCCTCTACTGGTTAGCTAGATGAAAACAGGTGTTTTTGTGGAGACTGT
>PVKN010026086.1:0-13924 GCA_004027915.1 Capromys pilorides
GTTTTTTTATATTTTAAATGCAATATAATGTTATAGATACATCTGTACCCCAGGAGACTATGCTAGTACAGGAAAACAACAAGGAATTTCTCTTGTATGGATATGGAAAGGTCTCCATTGCAGTCTTAGGTGAAAGTAACAAGGTATATGAACGTGTTTTGGCCTGATACTCATGAGACTCCTGGATGTAGCCAACAGACAGGGTCAAGGGAGACAAGATTCTGATGATTATTGTTTATCTGTCTTTCATTTTTGAACCATGTGAAAGTTTTATCTTGAGAAAAGAAAAGAGAATATTTAGAGAAGTTGTGTAGAAAGAAGAGTATAACAGCTCTCTCCTTTAAATTTTTATGCAGTTAACGAGAGAGGATGATTAGCAGGTGTCCAAGAGGGTGTCTTCCAGTGCATTGGCCCATTCACTGCCTGTGCATAGGACAGCCTTGGTGCAGTGTCCTTGCTCGGCCTGCTGTAACAGAACACCATAGACTGGCTGGCTGAAACACCAGGAATTGATTCCTCACTCTTCTAGAAGCTGGTAATCTGGAGTCCAAGCAGCAGCAACTCTGCTCCCTGGCAATGTCTTCTCGCTGTGCCTTTACCTGTGCTTTCTTCACTGTGTGCACACAGGAGCAAAGGAAGGGGCAAGAGAATAAGAGATGTTTGTACTTTCATGAGACCACCAATACCCTTGTCGGGTCCACACCCTCTGACTGATTAACCCCAGTCACCTGCTGAAGTTCTCACAAAATCCCATCCATGTAGCACTATATTAGAGGTTATAGCTTCAAGATGTGAATTGAGGGAGGAGAGCACAGTGTCCAGAGCATACCAGGAGGCAACAAGTCTAATCTCCCTGCCGGGTGGACCTCTTCTCAACTAATAGACTGATGATTACTAGGAGGAAGAGCTCAGTCCTGGAAAGCATTTAATAAGATGTCTCTGATTTAGGACGACCACTGAAGGATACAATCATTTTCTGAGCCATGGATTCCTCTAAATCTATGGACAGATATGCTGGACGATCTTGGACTGCAAGAGGCAGATATTTTCAAATTGGAATTCTGTCCACTGAATGAAGAATCATGCATGCCTTGCCTAGAGATATATATTCTGCATTACAGGAAAATGTCTAATACAAAAACAAAAAGACCAAGAGAGCTGTTACTGATGAGCTTTTATTTTATTCCTTGAAGCTATTTAGTTTACGTTGATATTGTTTATGGTTTCTGATTTATGGCATTCTGATTTTAAGAATCCTCTCCTGTAAAATAGCTAAAATATTCTACAGTAATTCCAATAATACCAAATTTTAACTAAGTCTTTTTTATTTTTTAAGTACCAGGCGTATCCTAAATGAGCAGATTTCTTGACTCATTTAATACTAACATACTATTAGTCGTTGTCTTCACTAAGTAAGAAAGCAGTTATAGAAGAGTCAGCCACTTGTCTGTTTAGCTGCATACATGACCAAGACAGACTTTGACCCTTGTTTATCTAAATACAGAGGCAACATTTTTAAAGCACAAAAGAGAGTTCTATTTTTGCTATAAAGCCCATAAGAATAGGAACTTGGTTTTGCTGTTAGTTGCAATCTGCCCAGGCCAAAGTTGTGCATTGGCAGTGGTAAGGGGAGGATGAGGGGCAGTAAGGACTGCTGGGACTGCCTTCTGCCCCCCCCCCATGCACTAGCTGCATAATAAAGATTTTCTAATTTAATGATCACAGTTCTGTGAATTAAGCAGCATTACTAACATCCAACTTATGGTCACAATTAAATTAATGTTTTCTTCCAGGTCTCATACTATTCAATACAGGAGCAGCTTAGATACAGAACCTCCTGCATGTAACTATTCAACAACCCTGCTGTCACCTGAAACTATTGTCTTAAATAATGTTATGCTTGCAACTAAGGCACATGCTTAAGATGCAGCCACCTTTCAAGTGTTTTGATCAGAACACCTGCTACACAACATAAAAGGAGACCGAAATTGGAATTGCGGCTGAAGTGTTTTCCTGAAGAAACAGCTTAAGTGTCAGTGATTTACCACTTGCCATCTTCCTAAGATAAGTGGGTGCCCTGGTGACTCTTTTTGACAGTTTTTTCTCTTTTTTTTGACAAGGGAGGAAATCAGACAAGGTAATATGGTCAGAAAAAAATAAATGTTCTTTCTTTTCACAACTTCAGCCAACCTTATTTCTTACACATGGAAGGCGTGCTTGTTTTCTTCAGCTGTCTCTCAGTCTGTCAGCCTGTGAATTCATAAGCTATCATATAAAATTTCAAAATGCCATTCTCCATTGCACACCAGAAAAAAATGAAACAACCAGTAAAAAGGCTTGTACTTCTACCCTGGTTCAAATTTTTGTTTTAATTTTAAATGTAAAATAACAGTCAGAATATCAGTTGAAAGCTGAAAATGGATTGGCCATTTTGGAACCAACTCTAGGTGAGTTTACATACCACCAGGTCAAGAAGTTTGAAATTCACCCTGACATTGAATTCTAACTCTGAGATTTGCTAGTTTTCTGGACTCTTCAAAAGATCATCAAGAGCACTGTAGGAGGACATAGGATATTTGTGATGATCTAGAAGCGTTATCCAGAGGCCCATGGGTCCAAGGTGTGATTTGTTAGTTTATGGCACCACTGAGAGCTACGAAGCCTTTCGGAGGTGGAACTTAGCGAAAAGAAATTCATTCTCTGAGAGATCTCCTTTGAAAAGGAGACTGGTACCATCTTCTCTTCCTCCTCTCCCACCTCCTCCTCCCCCTGTTTCTTTTCCTCTTCCCTCTCTTCCTTTTCCCTTGCACCCCTGCCTCTCCTCCTCCCCCTCCTCCCCTGTTTCTTTTCCTCTTCACCTTCTCTTCTTCCCCCTCCTCCCTCCCTTCCCTGCCTCTCCTCCTCTCCCCCTCCCCCTGCTTTTCATCTTCCCCCTCCTCCTCTTCTCTCTCCACCCCCTGCTTCTCCTCTTCTTTCCCCTCCTTCTCTCCCCACTTCTACTCCTGCTTCTCCTTTTCCTTCCCCTTCCTCTACTTCCCTCTGCTGTCCACTTTCAACACAGCATACCAAGTTGCCAGGACCCAAGGCGACAGAGCCAAGCAACCATAATAAAAGCCAGGGCCTGACAGACTGGGTGGGGCAACTGGGCACAAGCCACCCACTTAGGAGACTCCCTAGCCATGAGCACAGAGCAGCAGCACCTGAGCTTGACAGTGGACCAGACTTAGAATAAGAGAGCATGTTGAACCTGGCACCTGACCTCACTCTTTTAGAACAAGATCATCTGGGTAACCTGGATTGACTGTCAAAGAGGTCTTGAAGCCATCTATGGCAGCATTTGACTCTGCAGCCAGAACACTCTTGTTGTGGTGGTCCAGTCTGCATGCAGAATGTATTTTCTTTTTCTTTCTTTTTTTTTTCAAAGTATCTTTTCTCTCTGAGTACTTCTTTTACACTTCTCCTTTTCTCTTCTTTTCTTTATGCCATAAAGTAAATGGCAATCTTTCTCATCCTCCAAATGTCCTGACAAGTTCATGGATCAGGACAGATAAAAATCTTCAAGACAGTGCTGGCCCCTACACCATCCGATCACACAGCCACAGAGTGCAACCCCGAGAAAGAAGAAAAACTTTGTCTTTGTAAGATGTTTATAGCAGGTATTTTGTCATGGGAATGGAAAGATAATTAACATTGCCTGTTAAGACATCTTAAGACATATAGGAGTAGGGAGGAGGATCATGAAGAGAACTGGGGTAACTACAGATTGATATTCTGACCAAAGAAGAATCAATGACTTTTCTACTCAGGGTTTTACTAGAGGAACAGATATAATACAAGGAACAGATATAACACAAAATATTCCAGTCCCAGAGTTAGATGGGGAAGTGTGCTGAGAGAGTCTGCACACTGCCCACTGAAGAATTCAGTCCCAAGGCTTTTATACTGACTGCAGTGTTCCATCCCTACTGGTCTCTATTGGTCTTATCCAGTTTCTACTGGTTTCTAATACTGTTGTGACTGAAAAGGAAGGCAGAAGAATCTGCTACGGAAAGCTGAAGTGTCAAAACTAGAGGCTGCCGAGTCTGTGCAGCAAGTTAGGAGATAAAGTCCAAACTGAGTTATTCTGGGGCAGGGCCCTCGTGGCTCACAGTGTGAAACAGCCAGGCAATGCAGCTAAATTGATAAAATGTATCGATCACCCGCATCCCTCCAAGTTGACACAATGTATCAACCACTACAATCCATCCATTGTCAACTTGGCAACTAGACATATTTCTTTAAAGCAGTCTCCAGATACAGAGATATGCATATAATTGCACCAAACATCGTTATAACTCTATTATCGTACATATAAACAGAAATGCACTCATACCTTCAACATTGACATAGGTTAATCCATATTATATTACAATACAACTATATACAGGGGTGAAATAGTACAATGATAATCCCATTCTCTGTAGCTGATCACGGGGTAGTAGCTGATATTTGGAACTACCTTCTTGTATTATCCATTCTGTATTCTCTTAGCCCTCAGCAATTACCTCAGCAGGTCTTGGTTCTTTCCCTCGTGGAGTGACCCATACCTTCATTCCTGAAGGCTCTAGACCATTTATCATTGTGCCTGTATTAGGTTGTTGTAGCTTCCCATTCACCTTAATAACAGGGCATGGCAATACTGAGTGCAGGATTTCCTGCACTCCATGTATATTCTTCCTTTCCTCCATTGTGGAGTAGTAATCCAATTTCCCCTTGATAATCTGGATCAATCACCCCTGACAACAGTGTGATTCCCTTCTTAGCTTGTTTCCTAAGAGGCATGAGGAGTCCAAAGTGACCAGAGGGAAATCTTAGCTTCCAGTTCAATGGAATCATTGCTGTGCTTCCTGGTACAAGTCTTCCCCACTCTGGACCTAGGACTTCTAGTCCAGCAGAGCATAGTGTTGCGAGGACAGGAAGCAAAAATTTTGCTAGTGGATCACTAGGGATAACTGTGAGTGGTACTATATCTACTCCCACCCCTTGATTCCTGGACCCATGAATCCTGGCTATGGGAGACATGGTACCATACAGAGGGTGCTGATTCAAAGCATATACAGCCTGTTTGAAGCATCTTACCTCAGCTCTGCAAACTATTGCCACCCAGATGGCATTGTAACTGCATCTTCAAAAGCCTATTCCATCATTCTATCAATCCACATGCTTCTGGATGATGAGGTACATGGTAAGACCAGTGAATTCCATGAGCATGAGCCCACTAATGCACCTCTTTGGCTGTAAAATGTGTTCCTTGGTCAGAAGCAATACTGTGTGGAATACTGTGGCAGTGGATAAGGCATTCTGTAAGTACATGGATGGTAGTTTTGTTGGAAGTATTATGTGCAGCAAAGGCAAATCCATATCCAGAATATGTGTATATGCCAGTGAGGACAAAGCACAGTCCCTTCCATGATGGAAGTGGTCCAATATAATCAACCTGCCACTAGGTCACACGCTGACCACCCCGGGGATTGTACCATATCGGGGACTCAGTGTTGGCCTCTATAGCTGTCATATTGGACATTCAGCAGTGGCTCTATCCAGATCAGCCTTGGTGAGTGGAAGCTCATGTTTCTGAGTCCATGTATAACCTCCATCACTGCCACCATGGCCACTCTGTTCATGGGCCCACTAGGCAATGACAGGAGTGGCTGAGGAAGGAGGTTGACCACTATCCACAGAATGAGTCATCTTATCCACTTGGTTATTAAAGTTGTCTTCTGCTGATGTCAACTTTTGGTGAGCATTTACATGGGAAACAAATATTTTTACATCCTCTGCCCATATGGAGAGGTCTATCCATATACCTCTTCCCCAAATATCCTTGTCACCAATTTTCCAATCATGCTCTTTCCAAATTCCTGACCATGCAGCCACACCATTTCCTACAGCCCATGAGTCAGTATATAGTCACACATCTGGCCATCTCTTTCTCCAGGCAAAATGTACTACCAAGTGCACTGCCCGAAGCTCTGCCCACTGTGATGATTTCCCTTGACCACTGTCCTTTAGTGATGTCCCAGAAAGGGGCTGCAATACTGTAGCTGTCCACTTGTGGGTGGTGCCTGCATAGTGTGCAGCGCCATCTGTAAACCAGGCTCTAGCCTTCTTTTCCTCTGACAACTGATTATGTGGCACACCCCACAATGCTATGGGTGCATGCTGGGAGACAGAGGGCAACACAGCAGGTGTAGGAGTCATAGGTATCTGGGCAACTTCCTCATGTAATTTACTTGTGCCCTCTGGGCCTGCCCTGGCTCTGTCACAAGTGTACCACTTTCATTTAATGATGGACTGTTGTTGAGCACGTCCAACATTATGACTTGATGGATCAAATAATATCCAGGCCATGATAGGCAACTCAGGTCTCATGGTGACCTGGTGTTCCATAGTTAAGTGTTCAGTTTCTACTAATGCCCACTAGCAGGCCAAGAGCTGTTTTTCAAAGGGAGAGTAGTTGTCTGCAGACGATTGCAGAGCCTTGCTCCAAAATCCTAAAGGCCTCCACTGCAATTCACTTATGGGATTTGCCAGAGACTCCAGACAGCATCCTTATCTACTACTGATACTTCAAGTACCATTGGATCTGCTGGATCATATGGTCTGAAGGGCAGAGCAGCCTGAACAGCAGCATGGACCTGTTGCAGGACTTTTTCCTGTTCTGCGCTCCACTCAAAATTAGCAGCTTTCTGAGTCACTCAGTAAATGAGCCATAGTAGGATACCTAAGTGAGGAATATGTTGCCACCAAAATCCAAATAAGCCCACTAGGTGCTGTGCCTCTTTTTTGTTCATGGGGGGAGCTAGATGCAATAACTTATCTTTCACTTTAGAAGGAATATCTCTACATGCTCCACACCACTGGACTCTTAGAAACTTCACTGAGGTAGAAAGACCTTGAATTTTTGTGGGATTTATTTCCCATCCTCTGGCTCTCAAATGATGTAATAACAAATATAAGGTGATTGCCACTTCCTGCTCACTAGGTCCAATCAGCATAACATCATCAATGTAGTGGACCAGTGTAATAACTTGAGGAACAGAAAAGTGATCGAGGTCCCCTGAACTAAGTTGTGACACAGGGCCGCAGAATTAATATACCCTTGTGGTGAGACAATGAAGGTATATTATTGGCCTTGCCAAGTGAAAGCAAATTGCTTCTGATGGTCCCTATGGATAGTTATGGAGAAGAAGGCATTTGCCAAATCACCAGCTGCATACCAAATACCAGGAGATATGTTAATTTGCTCAAGCAAGGAAACCATATCTGGTACTGCAGCTGCAATTGGAGTCACCACCTGGTTCAGTTTACGGAAATCTAAACTCATTCACCAAGACCCATCTGTCTTCTTCACAGGCCAAATGGGAGAATTAAATGGAGATGTTGTGGAAACCACCACCCCTGCATCCTTCAGGTCATTGATGGTGGCTCTAATCCCTGTGATCCCTCCAGGAATGTGCTACTGCTTTTGGTTCACTATTTTACCAGGCAAGGACAGCTCTAGTGGCTTCCATTTAGCCTTTCCAACCATGATAGCCCTAACATGACAGGTTAGGGAACCAATGTGGGGATTCTGCCAAGTACTGAGTATGTCTATCCCAACTATACATTCTGGAACAGGGCAAATGACTACAGGATGGATTTGAGGACCTATTGGACCCACTGTGTGTCGGCCCTTTGCTAAAATTCCATAGATCACCTGCCCTCCATAGGCCCCTACTCTCACTGGAAGGCCACTGTGGTGTTTTGAATCCCCGGAATCAGTGTTAGTTCAGAACCAGTGTCCCTGAAATGTCTGATCGGTCCCCTTTCGCTAATGTACAGTCACTTGGGCAAAAGGCCTTAGGTTCCTCTGGGAAAGGATAGGAGAAAGATTGACTGTACAAATTCTGAGGACATTAGGATCCTTCCCCAAGGAGCCCTGGCCTCCCCATCATTCAAGGGGTTCTGGATCTGTAAACTGGCTCAAGTCTCGGAACTGGTTAAGGGGCCGGGATTGCTTATTACCAAGGTTTGAAGTATGTCTCTGTTATTTGGCCTCTAAGTTCTTTAATTTATATAAATCCAGCAAAAGTTTTGTAGGTTTACCATCTATTTCACTTTTGGGAACACCGTGGCTAATCAGCCAATGCCATAGGTCTATGCATGTCCAATTATTCTGGTTATTGTTCTGCTTCTGCTGTCCATGGTTATTAAGTGCTCCCACTTTACCTCTGCTAGTTCGAGATCCAATCAAGCCCATGGCCCTGAAATTTCCTAATTGAGTAACTGCTGTCCCCACCATGAGGTCTGGCATACAGAGAAGAGCAATGACAGGGCTCTTCAGGGATGCTGGTGCTCCCCTCACAAATCTGTTTCTCAAGGTGTTAATGAAGGGCATATTTCCAGGATCTTCCAAATGTAGTGGATTAGGCTTAACACGACAAATCCACTCCAGCATTCCCATTTCCCTAAGCCTCTGGATCCCTTCATCTACAGTAAACCATGAAATATCAGGCATCTCTAATTCATTCACTGTGGGCCATCTTTTGAGTCACACTTCTGCAAACCAGCCAAATAGACTATTAACATCTTTCTTTACTCCACGAGCCACAACATTAAATTCGGAGTCTCTACTTAGTGGGCCCATATCAACAAACTCAGCCTGATCCAGGTGTATGTTTTTTCCACCATTACCCCAAACTCATAAAATCCATTCCCATGCTTGCTCATTAGGCTTCTGCTTATAAATCAGAAAACTCAAGAAGGTCTTTGGGAGAATAACGGACCTCCTCATGAATCACCTTATATCCTTCATCTTTAGGTGACTTCTGGGATTGAAGCCTCATTGTAGACCTAGAGGTAAATTTGGGTGGTGAGTGTGGGTCCAGAGGGGTCCCACCAGTATTCTGTTCATTCCATGTGGGATTGGTTTCTCCAGATATATTAGGAGACACTAACATGGCAGAGGGTAAAGACAGTGATTATGAGGGACTGCATTTGGGTCTCTGCAACCTCAGTCTTGTGGCTAAAAGAGAAGAAATTATCTGTCAGGACACACTTAGAAACTTTTAAATTTTTTATCTGAGTCTGGAGGCGGGAAATGGTGTCTTCAAGCTCCTTATTTTCATTCAAAAGTTTGTCCAATGAGGCTAAGATAAACCAGCCAGCATCACTATATTCCTTACTTTGCCAAAGAGATTCAAATTTTTTCTACATGGAATCTCTAAATTCCTGAGATCTCACAAGTGGTGAATTAGGGTAATAAAAGGGATCTACATGGCATGTTAGGTTAAAAACCTCATGCCAAGGTGTATCAATATGCTCCTTAATATCAGGAGAGATAACGGTGTCTTTAGGTCTCATCAAATCTCGTAACCAATTCCAGGAACATTTAAAGCCATTAAGAAGCACTATCACTATATTCTGTTTTTCTAACCCCACTCCTAGTACCATATTCTGTTTTAATCAGGGTTTTACTAGAGGAACCGATATAGTATAAGGAACAGGTATAACACAAAATATGCCAGTCCCAGAGTCATACAGGGAAGTATGCTGAGAGCATCTGCACACTGTCCACTGAAGGATTCAATCCCAAGGCTTTTTTACTGACTGCAGTGTTCTATCCCTACTGGTCTCTACCGGTCTTAACTGGTTTCTACTGGTTCCTAATACAGTTGTGACTGAAAAGGAAGGCAGAAGAATCTGCTACGGAAAGCTGAAGAGTCAAAACTAGAGGCTGACGAGTCTGTGCAGGAAGCCAGGAGATAAAATCCAAACCAAGTTATTCTGGGACAGGAACCTCATGGCTCACAGTGTGAAATAACCAGGCAATGTAGCTAAATTGATAAAATATATCAACCATTGGCATTCCTCCAAGTTGACACAATGTATCAATCACTACAATGACTAAACCCCAATACTTCTTATTAAGAGACAAGTCTTTTAAAAATATAAAATATAAGGAAGATGAAATGAAGATTTAAGGTTGCCCTAAATATGCTCTGACTAAAGTCCTATAAAAACAAGTGATTAGGAACCACAGAGCAATGAGAGGTTGGATGTGCCCAAGGGGAAGTCCTGTCAGGGGTCCCAATGAGGGAAACCATCTGTAAATCAGGCAGGGCACAGCCTGCTCATTCCTGACACCTTGGTCTTAACCTTGTTTTAAGTTGTTTGTACAGGTAGGGAGTTGTACCAGGTAACTTAAACAGATTCAGGGTGATTATGATAAATAAACATATAAAAGATCAAAGTAAGCATAACATAACAGTATAAAAAAAATTTAGGTGTGTCTGTGCTGGAGCTATAACTACTAGCAGGGCACTTTCCTGGCATGGCTGCACCTCAAGGTTCAGTCCCCAGAACTCAAAAAATTAAAAAAAAAGAAAGTGTCTTAATGCAGTATACATATGCATTAAGCTTAAGGATAAAAATGCTTGCTCTTCTCCAAATAAGTCTATGACTGTGGCAAATGAGGATCTCTAATTTTGGGGATTATGAAGGCTTCTCAAAGTTGACACCTGCTTTCCCCAGGATGTAGTAGGTGAGAATGTGAAACTGAATGGGGAAAGAGAAAATGAGGAGGGATCAAATGAAACAAGATATTGTGGAACTATAAAAAGTACCTTGAAATATGTCTCAGTTACATTTCTCATCACTGGAATGCTATATACAATACTCACCAACTTTGTCTTACAGTTTGTAGATTTCAGCCCATACTGTGGTGGCTCCCAAGCAGTACAGAATGGTAGAAAGTCCTGGCAGAGGAAGGACCACTTGTGTGAGCTTCCACTGCCAACATCGTTTAGTGCTCCAAAAACCTGTAGAAGCTCAAGTGATCAAACAGACTAGGATGAAGGAAAGGAAAAGAGTCTAAAAGAACACTTCTGCCTATAAATTTCACCCAGACAGTTAGTCATTCTGTCACTGAATGTTAAGATAGGATAGAGGAATTGTTCTCTTTCAGTTATTTGGCAATATTCCCAGAAGATTATTAGTGATCTCTTATTGATAGCTAAGGAGAAAATGAATATTTAATTTAGAAGCTGTCCATCGTTTGCTATAGGTTACTTTTGGCTTAAATTCATTTTTTGGTAATTATTCTATAGGTGTGATGGGAAAGCTTCAGTTTTTCAACTTGATTGGTTTGGGAGAAGCCAAGAACGTTGGTGGAACACACTTCTGGGTGAGTCATGTGGCTCATGCAAGTACAATCTTGATGTTCTGTTGTTCTCTTCCTCTTCCACTTTCACACTGTCATCCTACTCTGCTGTACTAGTCACAGGATGTTCATGGAGATGAAATATTTGACAACCAGAGTTATAGGAGGAAAGATTAATTTTGCTCAGGTTTCAGCAAGTTTAGTGTGTGTTTCACAGAAACAGTGTGGTAGAAGGACAGCAAAGGGCAGCTGCTTCTTTTATAGGAGAAGAGCTGGACACAAGAAATGCCCTTCCAGGTCATGACCCATGTTTTCCAACTAGGCCCTCTCCCTTCATAGTTCACTCACACATAAACTCATTAGTGAGCTAATTAGCACAGGAGTATAGCACCCCAATGGTCCAATCACCTTCTAAAAGCCCAACCACTAGGGCCAGCTAATTTGCTCAGTGAATTAAAGCACCTGTGAGCAGGAACAGGAGTCATGGTTTTGATCCCTGGGCCTGCCAGGTTGGCTCCACCCATGGGGTGCACTACAATGGCTACTGAGACTGGGCATGGTGGTGTGCACCTGTCATCCCAGCTCTTGGGCGGTTGTAAACAGGCAGATCAGTACAAGTCTGATGTAGTACACTTGTTCAAGTCTGAACACCCTGTAGACCCTTTCCTTTAGCCTAATGGGCATTTCAGGAAACAGAGCGTAAGGGACAGGGCCCAGGGGCAGCTGCAGTATGGCAGCATCACCCGTGAACTCTCAGTTTATTGCTTTCTCCCTTTCTTGAAATGCTATTGATTGACCCCTAAATGAACCCTATGATGGGAGCGGAATGGAAGTTAATGAAGATCATGGATACGCATGTGGTCCTCTTTTGCTAAGGTGATTACACATGAGATTGCGTTGACTATCCTAAATAAAACTGACTTGTGTAAGAGGTTCTTCGCTCACTGAGGGTGTAACCTCAGTGGGTCCTCTGAGCTGCCTTCATTGGATCTCTCATTGCTCCATTAGGCTCTGATACAGTTGTACAACACTTACCTAAAAAGTACTAGATAAATAAATAAATAAATAAATAAATAAATGCCCAACCACTGAACATATGAGACTTATGGGGACATTTTATATCTAAACCATAATCTATTTCCAAGCTACCATAAAGTAACCATCTTTGCCCCATCCTACCTTTCACTGTGTTTCAGCCTTCATGCCACTTAACCAGGGACTAATTTTCTAAACCTATGATCCAAATGTAAGTTTTCTTCCTTTCGGTTGTCAGTGCTGTATGCTGCACCACCATGACAAGAATCTTGATTTATATGTTTGCAAATTTGCACTAGAAAAATGGGGTTGTTTTGCAAATGTACCTGATGGTGTGACTTAGAAGCTTTAGAACTTCTGTGGGAGGGATTGGGAGCGGTTTGGAGAAGCGGTTTCAGATGCTGTAAGTAGATCTTAATGGTGATTCTGGTTGGAGCCTAGAAGGACAAAGACTGGAAGGCTGACAGAAAAGGTCTGGCTCAGGAAGCTGGGAATGAGGACTCCACTGATGTTTAGACAAGATGCCTCACATCCTGTGACTTCTCAGGAGTCTGAGTTCAATGAGCCTGTGAGGTTTCAGGTTTGGCGGCAGCCTGAACCGAATCCCCAGAATCATGAGCAGCAGTCAGCCTCTCCTTTACTCTGCGGTGTTGTGCACTGTGTCTCAGTGATGGGACAGCTAGTGAATGCAGGTGTCTTGTTAGCACTCTTCCATTTTTAGTTATTTTCACACTTTGTATTCTTTAGTCCCAAATTATAAAATTTGTACTTTTTTTTCTCACTACGTAGATCTGACTCATAATGATTCTCCTGATTTCACCTTCTGAAGCACGGGATCATAGGCATGCACCACCATGCCCACTCTCAATTGCCACACGCCTCGTGGGCAGGGCTGGCACGGCACATTGGGGATCAACGCCAGCTTCTGTGCTCTGCTTAAGTAGGCACTTTAATTGGCTGGGCTATCAGGCCATCCCTGCAAATTATAAAATGTTTTATCTAACCTAAGTTTGCTCTTGGTCATATAGTGAGAAGGCTAATGCATTGAAATATTTTGTTTGGGCATGTTTCCAGTTGTGCCCATATATAAGTGCAAAAAGTAGATTTTGAAGTGTCTTCATTAATAAATCTGATTATTTTGAAAAAATATACCTGTTGATTGAAATAATGAAATCTTCATGTGATGGCACAACATAATGTAGTTGATATTAGTACAAAGAAGTACAACAATAACCTTGACACCTTGAAAATGTATAGCAGGCTGGTCAGATAGCTCATTGGACTAAGCACCTGCTTGGGCAAGCACAGGGATTAGAGTTCAAGCCAACCAACATATGATACCAGCTCCACCAAAGGCACATTGAGCAGGCCACCAGGACTGGGTATAGTTGTACACACCTATAATCCCACTGCTGGGGAGGCTGAAAACAAGAGGATTATGAGTCTGAGCTGCCTAGTGAGACTCTGCAAAAAATACCAAAGGAAAATAATTGAAAAAGAAAATGTATAGCTTTTAAAATATTTTAAACAATGAAAGGATTCTATAGTTTATTTTCTCATGTAATTGCATTCAGAATTATCTCTTAAAAGAATAAACGGTAAAGAAATTGTTGCAAAATTTTTATTCTAACATGAAGAATGCAGCATAAAACATCAACAACAAATTTCATTGTTAAATTGAATGTTGTACAACTTGCAGCAATTCTC
>PVKN010026087.1:0-13919 GCA_004027915.1 Capromys pilorides
ATCAAACTCAGGACCTTGTGCTTGCTAGGCAAGCATTTATTCCACTGAGCTATCTTCCTGGTCCCTATCAAAGGGAAATTATAATGAAATCATGGGGCTATTTTCCAAGAGATACTCAGGTTCAGATGAGGGGATCAATGTTTTTACTGAATAGACAGGTTTTTTTCCTCCTTGGGTTGGGCAAAATATTTTATTGTAATGGGTGGACTTTCTCCCTTCATAGTTCCAGTAAACCACTGAGGATGTAATCTTCTTCACCAGGACTCTGTCTCCCTCTTCTTATGTCTATAGATATAGGGTAGGTTTAATTATGTAAAAATAAAATCAGGGCCAATGTGTGTTTTGCAAAAGATCATTTCCAGGTGGGTTCATTCTCACATGGAAGATACCTGGGAAAATTTATTTACTTTCTACAGAAGTTTGCCTAAATCCAAAGGGAAGGAATATTTCATCCTTGTTACACGTACAGGTCCACCCCACGCACTATCCCTATCCTTAGAAGTACCGCTAAATCAAAGAATAGAGCACTCACTGGGCCACCTGGTGCCAGGGGCCACTTGCCTTCATTCACTCCCAGTTTGATCTTCTAATGTTGACTTCCTTATGCTACTCATTGAGGACCAGGATTTTTTCAAACAGTCTAGATGCTCATAGCAACACAGATTAAGGGCTCAGTGAGGTCAGGGTCTGTTCTGTGGATCTAGATGTGTCTGTTCAAGGGAATAGTAATCTGAGATATATCTTCCAGTCCTGTTTACCAGATTTGCCCCCAAATTATGGGAAAGAAAGAGCATAGAAGATGAGAAGGGGGTGATACCGGGTCACTCTCCTACACTCTACCCACAGGTTTACAATCATGAAACCCATTTTCAGTTGAAGAGAATTTGAATATACAGTTGCAGTCCCCTAAGATTATAGCACAGCTGAAAAATTCCTGTGGATTAGTGACGTGGTACCCCAACACATTCCACATATGCATATAGTAACCTGGTATAAGCAAACCTACTGCACTACCAGTGGTACAAGGTTTATGGAGTAGAAATATGCATAGTAGGTAACACTTTATAATAACAAATGATAAGTTTCTGCATTTGCTATACTTTTAACAATATTTTAAGCTCTATTCCATCCATTTATAAAAACAAAAGGCATGTGGTAAAATATTATGCAGTGCTGTGCCTGCAGGAGCTTCATCTGTCTGGTAGGGACCTCAAGAAGCTGCAGTGAGTGAAGTGTCTACACTAGCTAGGTTTGTATAAGCACACACCACGTTGTTTGCACAAAGAGAAAATGGCCTAATGACTCCTTGCTCTGAACACCTCCTGCCCTTAAGTGACAAGGAACTGTAGTTTGTTGTAAATAAACCCCCACCCCTTCTAATAATTCTACCTTGAGTGCATGTCTGTGGCCTTTGTGGGAAAAGTCAGCACTAGGAGAAGGCAGACCTTTGTGCATTTTCTTGCTAATTACACTTCCAGATTACATGAAGATGCTCTGGAAGTTCTTGTCTTTGCTTGGGTAGTCTTTAAGCTACTGAATGGTAGCCATGCAGCCTCCTCAGGAGGGATTGGTACTGTCTGGAAAACTCCATTGTCTTTTGCCATCATTGTGAGGAAATAGTCACACACAATTTATCCATTTAATTTTTTTCATTTTTTAAAATGAGTATTAAATAGTATTAAGGCAGAAAATGATAAATGATACAGAATTTCACTAAACAAAAATATGAATTGACAGTATTTGCTGCATTGCTCAGTGTTGTCTTCAAATTAGTCATTCCCATTACCAAGATACATCCATGCAAAACTGGAAGAAGGAAAAAAGTTATCAGAAATTGAGAAGAGAGAAAATGGAAAAAAAATTTAAAAGAAGACAAAATTAAACATTAACTTCTCCTTTCCACAGATCAACAGAAATCCATCATACAATTATCTAAACCATCCTGATACATACATCTCTTTCCTCCCTTCATAGTCCCAGTAAACCACTGAGGATGTAATCCTCTTCACCAGGACTCTGTCTCCCTCTTCCTATGTCTATAGATGTAGGGTAGGTGTAATTATGTAGAAATAAGATCAGGGCCAGTGTACATTTTGCAAAAGGATCATTCCCAGGTGGATTCATTCTCACATCCCTCTCCCGTTCTTCTCTTCATCTCAGTAATTCTTTCCTTTTGAACAGGTTCATTCCCTTTCCCCGGAATCTGCTGTGCTCTTTTGATTTTATCTACTTTCTCAGTTTCTTACACTAAGGAGACAACACGATGTTTGTACATGCTGGTCTCTAGTTGCATCCATTCACTGAAAAAAAGCCTCAAATGTATCCCTTTCTACAGCTGCATAATGCTCCACTGACACCCACAATTTAAAGGAGAACAGTTTAGCTCACAGTTTTAGAGAGTTCAGTCCACAGTTGGTTGGCTCCAAGACAGAAAGGGCACAGTAGAAGAGCACAGCAGGAAAAGCAAGTCGACTACAGCAGCCCACAGAGTGCACACAGCAGAGAGGGAGGAGCCAGAGACAAGAATACACTCTTCCAGCTCACATCTGCATCTATTAAAATTACACCCAGCCATGAAGTCATCAATGGACTAACCCGCTGATGAGTAGAGTGCCTCTGGGATTGAATCACCTCCCAAAAGCCCTACCTCTGAATATATGGGACCTTCGGGGACATCTCAGATCTAAACCACAACTCCAATAAATTCTTCCCTGTTAAGGCTGAAACCAACTAGGAAACAGATATAGAGAACAGAGATTCATCGAGGCTTCAATTTTACTGCTCTTGAGAATGTTTTTCCCTCTTTCCACCTAAAATTAGATGAATGTGCCCACTCTTCTGCAAGATGCAGAGCCTTGTGCAGTTGAGTTTACCTTCTAATGAACTACAGGAGGAGCAAAGACAAAAGCATGCATACTTTGTGGAAAGGTCAAGGCAGGAAGCTCTCTTCCAAGTAATTTGGAAAAAGAAGAGATTTCCATCTTGTGGAACAATGTAAGTATACTAGGAAATATAAAGACATGTCCAGAAAATTTCTGCACATAAAAAAAACCTTTAAGAGCCAGAAACCTTATCTGGTGTGCTTATAAGTTGGCAATGGTGTGACTTCTCTGCTGTTTAGCAACATAAACTTCCTCCCATTCCAGGCCCCCTATGGAGGGAGAAAGAAGGAGCATGGGCTGCAATTTGAGTTGCTTTCATATTACGATTTTTGGGTCATGCAATTGATACATCATACGTGGGGTATCTCTTGGACCCATTTAGTGTCATCTTTTTCAAAGAATGAATTAATAAATAAGGGAAGATATCCACCCATGTGTACATACAAACAGATGTACATAAAGGGCTCTTTTTACAACCACCTTTTCTGAATGTCTGTTACATATGAACTGCACTAGGTGGTGACACAGGAATAGGAGACAGACTGCCGTGCAGGTATGCACAGAGCAACAGCACAGAAAGGTGCATGAAGTGGCAGGAACAAGTGAAAGAAATAACAGCAGCTCACATTTAGCAAAAGCTGCCTGTGCTGAAGGCTGATAGAAGCATTTTACAAATAGTTACGGTCTTGTTGCTGACACATAATACCCCGCACCCACAGTTCTAAGGAGGAAAGATTTATTTTGGTTCACGGTTTAAACAAGTTTCAGTCCATCACTAGTTGGTTCCAAGGCAGGGCAGCATGGTAGAAGGCAGGCATGTCAGAGGAAAAAGAGCTCACAGCACGGTGTCAGGCAGCAGAACAGAGACTGAGGGAGGTGGCAGGGAGAGAGACCTTTCCAGGCCATGTCCCTGTGACCTTTGACCAGGGCTTACCTCCTAGCATCACGTTAGCTATAAACTCATCAATGACTGATCCACTCATGTGTATTTTGCCCCCAGGCTTGAATCATCTCCCCCATCTATGGTCACATAATGCTCCTGGGGTGTCTTAGTTACTTTTTACTTGTTGCTGGGACAAATACTGACCCTCAAAATGAAGGAAGGAAAGATTTATTTAGCTCACAGTTGCTGGAAGTTTCAGTCCATATTTGGCTGGCCCAAGGCTGAGTGGAACAGGGCAGAGAGCATCCAGTTCATGGTGGCAGAACAGCAACAAAATGGTGACAGAGGCAACCAACCAACCAGGGTGCAGAGAGGAACAACCAGCATCTGTCTCTCTGTTTCTCTTTATATTACATTCAGGCTCTCTGCCTCAGCCTATCCACCTTAGGCCACACCCATAATCCCAGAAGGACTCAGACCCATAATCCCATCTGTACTAAAACACATAATCCCAGTGGATCATGGCTCAAGTCTCAAAGTCTAGAAGTCCCTGCCCCATGATTGCACGAGACTTTGGGGGAACAACTAGACATAAACCATAACATGGGGTCATCTAAATATAACTCATAATGCCATGTATTATGTGATGAATCCTCATGATAGCCCTACCACACAGAGCACACCTTTGATATCCCCACTTTACAGATGCTGAATGTAAGACACAGGGTGATTAACCAACTTGTTCAGTAATAACTGTCAGTAAAAGGCACAGCTACGATTTGAACAGAGGAAATGTGGCTAATGAGCTAAGCTGCTGATCAATATGTAGATAAGGATAAGTACAGCCATATCTTGGGTGTGCAAGGGAGGAGTCCCCAGCCCAGACTATGGGAGTTCCAGAGCTCCACTCAAGGGATCCCAGAGGCCATAAATTTCTTCTATGTAAAGACTGCAGAAACCAATCACAATGGAGAAAACACTTCCACGCATCCTTCTGCAAGGTCCTGAAGAGTTTGTGAGTCCTCTGAGACTCCCCCCACCCCTTGTCTTCACTCTTCTTCTTAGAGAGTTTACCCTAGGGGGTAATTCAATGTTCCTGTGTTAGCTATCCAAATACAGATCTCTTTTGGCCAGGCTTGGCTGCGAAGAACTGAACTGCATGAATGGTTCTGGGTGCCTCCTGAATAATGAAACTCATATGAGCATCTGCTTCTGCAGAGTCACGCTTGGGTTTCACCTGGCTAGATCAGCCCCATACCCTGCTAGGAATTTAGGCACTCAGAGCACCCAGAAGAGACTCTTCCATTGCTTCAGGATGATTCAGAGAGGAGTGGGGATTCTATGGGGAGCTCCATCCAGATCCTCCCATGGGCTGTTTCCTGAATAAACACCCGGTTCCTACATGCACATAGTGGTGGCATCTGCAGGAGGCCTGTCGGGGCCCAGCTCAGCTTCCTGAGATCTTCCCAGACCACAGTAGTCGACTGCCTCTAGGACCCACCTTCTGTCTCTGAACACCAGGACACAGAGATTGCGTCTTGGCCTTGGAGGCTTCAACATCCTTTTCTCAGTTCATATTAGCAATGTGGCTTTGTAAGAAATCTCTTATGCTCAGAGCGTCTGTGGGCAACAAGATTAGGGGCTGGGCTCAGTACGTTGTTCTGCTCCAAATAAGCAATTGCTTTGGTGCTGCTATGATTGTTAAGCATTAATAAGAGAGTGTTAATAAATATCCTAGATGGAAGACACTATTTTATTCTTTGGAATTCTCTGAAGCCTACCTTCTTGCTTTCTTTTTTTTTTCTGGTCCATGGCTGTAAGGCAGGTTGGCCGGAACCAAGCTACCCATGGTGAAGATAGAAATGGATGTTCTTGCTGTCAACTCTAAATCCCAAACATATTGATCTTCAGCTAGGACCTTACTTAAATCATTTTTTAGACCCACTTCTATTTTTAGAAGCTAATGAATCTGAGAAGGCCCCTGCCTGCTTATAAAGTCACATTTCAGCTGCAGCAGTCCTGGCCCCTTGAGGTTTTCCCTTCTGGACTTATATGAACTGAGCTCTGTCTAATCTGTCTACTCCCAGCATGCTTTTATACACTGGCCTTTGATTCTTTCCTACAAGGAAGAATTTCTTTACAACAGCAGATGCTCATTTAAACAGCTATCCACACATTCTGTCTTCTAATCTCTTCAGTGTCCTCTGAGAAGCCAGAAGGCTGTAGACATTGGATTTACCTTCCTTAATAAATGGTAATTCCATTCCTGGTCAGGATGCTGCCACCCCAGGAATAGTATAGCCTAGGACCAAATGCTTGCTTCAGGGTCTTACTATCCAAGTTCTCTCAGGTACTAGTAGTATGATTTCTCCAACCATAGTTCCTTATCTATGTGAGGGGAAATAATAATAATATTTATGTTGTAAGATTTGCGTGCAACTCAAATAAAGAAACTAATGTAAAGAATCTAATATAGCATCTAACTTATAATCTTAAAAAATGGGTTATCTGCATTAGCACGAGCATTGCCCATTGGAATTGGGATTGAAATTACAAAGTGAATGTCCATATCAGCACCCAACGCCTTTGCACATTCTGTGCCTCTGTCTGTTCCAGCCCTTCCCCTTATGCTTTTGGTAGACCATACTTACTCTTCAGTGTAAAATCTATCTCCTGTGGGTTCTTCCCACATGTTCCTTTGAAGGATACACCTATCCTACTCATAACTTTTAATCTTTTCCCATTTTAACTCTAAATTCCTCTAAATGGTATCCACTTGTTAATGTGACCAACTATCCTGCTCGACTTCACCTCTGTGGAGTAGGCCTGGAGGTTGGTCTGATTTCTGAACCATCTCACAGAGAACCTGACAGGCAAGCTGACCTAGAAGTGCCAAGGAACCTGATTTTGGAAGGAAATCAAGATATAACCCTCCAACCAGTACAGCTGCACTGTGAGAGCTGTTGACATTGTTTTCTTCCTAGGAGTTGACCCAACTGTGCTGTGTTAAGGGCACTTGAAGAAATTTCTGCAAATCACACATTGTCTATGCCTGCCTGGTATGCCAGGTACCAGCATGAGTTTCCCTGTCATGTTCCATTATCAGATGCACTGAAGACACTGGCACATGTAACAGGCAACATAGAAAGGAGCCACACTGTTTTTAAGTTAATGGCATTGCATGATTTCTTTGCTTTTTTGGGAATAGAGTTGAGTACTTCTTGCTTCTTCCCTTTGATTCATGAAGGCTCTTTTCTTCCTGTTGTTTACTTATCTGAATCACTTCTCTGTGTGCCAGATGGAAGATACTCAAGCTCCTGACACAAGGAGCACAAAGTTGGACGAGAGATCCTCTGTGTTGGGAGAGGGGAAGGTTAGTGGGGCTGGGGCACTGAGATTTGTTTTTAGATAGAGTTAAGGTCTCAGCCTACTCCCTCTACTCTCATGAAATATGCTCTGTTCTCTACAGACAGTTATTCTCATATGCCTCTCCTCTTGCTCTTTGAGCCCATCTGTAAATTGGCAAGGAAAAATTTAGTCTGTATGAGCTCGTTCATTAAACTCATTAAGCTGTTGTATAATGAGAACAATTTTGTGGCTGCAGATCCTTCAAAGTTTATTCCTGGCAACCACAGTTTCCTGTCTGTGAAGATTGTGGGTGCTCAGGACTGAATGATTGCTCTTCAGGCTTCTTGTTCCAATACTAAGACTCACCTCCATGTCAGAGTGGGCTGACAAGTTGTTTTCAGGCTGCCATGCATCTGGGACCATGACTGTCCTTCTGCGTCAGAATCGCCACATTTGTAAAGCCTGAAAGCCTTAAGAATCCCTGAGAGCCAGGCTCTTTGGGACTGAATATAGGTTTTATCACTTTTGTAAACTCTGCTCCCACAGTCGGGCTAGACACAAACTCTTCCTTTGTTTGATTTTCTTTCTACCTCTTTTCTATTGCTGCTTACTTGCATTATAGACTAGTTGTCCTCTTTTAGATGCTGATCAGCTTTTATTTCATTTATTTATTTTTTCTGTATTTTAGGGGATGGTCTACAGAGTATACAGAGTCTCACTACTAGATTGGACTTGTAGTGATCCACCTGTATATGGCCTCCCAAGTGTTGAGATTATACGTGCCTGCCACCATGCCCAGTCTCAATTGCTGTCTCAGGTGGCCCTGGGGGCAGGGCCAACATGGCAGGCCCTGGGATCAAACCCCTGGCCCCTGTGCCTGCTTTCAGGCTCTTTAATCTGCTGGACTATTTGGCTGGCCCCTGACTAGCTTTTAGCTAGAACTTGAGAGCACAGGCATTACTTGTCGGGGAGTTCAGGTCTGCCCCAAATTGCTAAGTGTAACACTATGAAAATGTTAGCAAGATTCTCTGAGCCTTGGCTTTCTACTTGCATTTAAAATTGTTTTTAAAACTGTATCTCAAATGAGAAGGAAAATCAAAAGATGATGGAGGGAGATAGAGGTAAGGGAGAAGGAACAAAATGAAAGTAAGATGTGTGAGGCCATGGACCAGCACTGTGCAGGAATGCACATATGTGTACTACAGACGTGTGCTAATATACAGTGAACGTTTTACATGGCACCCTGTGAAATAAACAGAAAATGCAAAAAAAAAAAAAAAAGAGAGAGAGAGAGAGATAAATATACAGCTTAATGATGTTTTTCAGGTGTGCATTTTTTCTCAGGATTTAGGAACAACTCATCTTATTTTATCTTATTTTTGCACTAAGATGTATATTTTGCTGTACAACCAAGTAGATATGTACATAGTTCTGTACGTGTATCTGAAGCAATCTTCACTCATGCATTTTTACCTATATGAAATATAGACTAACATTTTTTGATTATTTTTTTATTCCCCCGTCATTCCCTTCACCCCCATATTTCATATTTTGGGGAAGTGGATATAGCGTATTTTGCTCAGAGGCACCTTGCTCCCCACCACTGGCTTTACACCTCCTCTTGCTCTCTTTTATCTCTTCCTCTATGAAGTTAATTCTCCCAGGTCACTATCAATCAGGACATGATACTGAACTTGACCAGAACTTAAGAAGCCATTTTTATGCCCTTTCTTTGTAGTAGTTTGTCCTCCTTATAAAAATGTAGCAACCGTTCTAAATTATACGGTAATAATTTTGTGTTTCTTTAGTTTTAGTTTGAATATCTAATGTGGCTGTTTAGCTTGGTCCTTTAAGATTGCTGCTAAAATACAATTATGTAGCATGTGTTCCTTTGTGAGCAGCCGATTCATCTCTTCCTTGCTCCCTCTCTTCTTTGTTCTCTTTCCTTTCTCCTCTTTGTCCTCCTCCTTTTGCTTCTCCTTCTCCTTTTGTGTATGTGATATTAGGGATGGAATCTAGTGCTTTTGCATTAAAAAAAAAATCACGAATTTGTCTATTTCATAACAAAAACAAACAAAAGTAGGAGGCCAGACCTAGTGCTGCAATCATGAGAAGGACGACCACAAGGCGACATCCATCTTTGTATCCAAGCAGTGGAGACAACCTCATGGAGCATTAGCTTTCTTGTGGGTTTCCAACAGATTTATCTGAGGACGACTGCAATCTCCAGTACTGATTTCTAGCTTTCTTCTGCCTTTCCAAATGGCTTTTTAAAAATTTTAAAGTCTTAATTAAAGTATTTGTTGTGGTTTGCATCTAATTGTCCCTCCAAGCCCTTCTGTAAATCATGGGGCTGTCAAGCTCGGCTCAAGGGGCGGGGCTTGAGGGGGCGTGGCCAAGAAAGGCACAAACCCTTAACCTGACAGCGCCTGTGCCTCCCCACCAAGAGGCGGTTTGGAGCAGATCATCCTGGACAGGGCAGCGCCCCAGCCCCTCCTTCAGTCCCTATAAAACGGGGGCAGCGTCTTGATATCTACAGGAACTGTGAGCTAAATAAACCTTTCCTCCCCTGAGCGTGTGTGTCGGGTATTTGTCCCAGCAATGACAGAATAGTAACTAAAACAGTATTATAATGTCAGGTTCAAAGAAATAAAAGCAATTATTTTATTTTTTAAATATGCTTTATGAATTCTACACCAGTGAATGTATAATACACTTAGCAAAGTCACTGGAGACCTATTTTTTCCAATCACTTATCTTTTATATTGCTTTCTATATGTTGGATTTCTTATAGAAAAGAAACCATACAATTCATTTTATTTTATTTTACGATATAAACAAGGTCTTTGTAAACCGTGGATTTGCCTGGGCTGAGTCCCAGCTTGCAGTCCTCCTGCCTTAGTTTCCCAGAATGCGAGATTACAGGTGTGCACCACGATGCCTGGCCTCTCTGTGGTTTCTTTTCCTGGGCACTATGTTTGTGTAATATGTATTTCACCTTACTATCCACTGTAGCAAAATACCTGAGGAAAATAAATTAAGGAGAGGGAACACTTACTTGGACCCATGATTTCTATAATTTTATAGAAGAACTTTTGCATTCAAACATGTTTCAAAACCCAAATATGTCATAATGTGCAGTGTTCCTTCCACTCCCATAAACGCACTTGTATCAGAGGCGTAAGCTCCACCCAGCCTGTTTCTGTTTCTAGTTCTTCATCCATTTGTAAAGGTCCACTCAGAGAAGACTTGTTTTTTATACTGTTTATACCTGGTAAATGGCATAAAAGTAACCTCCTATTCTAGCTAAGGGCTCAAACTTCTCAGTGCACGACTTCTCTGAGTGGGACACAGCTCGGTTGCCTCCACTTCCCCAAGTGCTGCTTGGTTTCTCTGCTTCCAATAAGCCTAAAGTTGCTGAACAGCTGCATTCCGTGTTGGTCTGGCTTTGTTGCTTTTAGGCCCATGGCACACCTGAAACCCCACGGCAGAGTGAAGCGGGGAGCACAGCTGCTTGCCTCATAGGTACCAGAAAACAGAGAAAGAAAGACAAGAAGCTGGCACACGCCTGCAATCCTAGCACTTGGGAGGCTGAGGCAGGAGGCTAAGGCAGGTGGATTGATGTGAGTTCAAGAGCAGCCTGGTCTACAAAAGTGAGCTTAAAGCCAGCTTGAACTGCATAGTGAGAGACACCCCGTGTCAAAAAGAAAGAAAGAAAAGAAAAGAAAAGAAAGAAAAAGAAAGAAAGAAAGAAAGAAAGAAAGAAAGAAAGAAAGAAAGAGCTTTCTCTTTCTATTTTTGTGGCACTTGAACCATCAGCGCATTGCATGGTACTGCTCACATTCAGAAAGGGTCTCTCCTATCATCTTGTTCTAGTATATACTAATCTTCTTTAGAAACAGACGTACCTATGAATGTACATTACTAATTTCCTAGGTGTTTCTCAAACCAATCAAATTTTACTCACAGGCAATTTGCTGTTTATAGCCATAATTCATTCATTTTTATTATGATGTAGTATTTCATTATGTGAATATACTACAATATTTATATAGTCAATCTGCTTGTGAAGGACATTAGTGTTGTTCCCACTTTAGGCCATGATGAATAATGCTGCTATGAACTATCTCACAGGGCAAAGCTATGAGTCATGACTTTACTGTGGATGGAACTGTTGAGTCATAGGCATGCATTATCTTCAGACTCAGCAGAACTTGAAAATGCATCTCCAAACTATACAAATTTATAATTATACCAATAGTTATAAGAATTCCTATCCATATCTACTATAACAGCACTCATGTTATAGTATTATATCATATCCATTTTAATTTTTATTCATTTTAGTTGGTGGATGATAGTATTTTCTTTTGGTTTTAACTTGTTTTTTCTTGGTTATTGATAGACTATGTATCATTCCATGTGCTCATAAATTGTTTGGCTTTTCCTTTTACTGAAGACCTTTAAAATCTTTCCATTTTTCTTTTATATTTTACTCTTTTCTCTTGTATATTTTCCTGCTGGGTTGCCTTATCTTGTTTTTGTTGATTTGTAAAAGAATGCTTTTTATATACTGGATATGGGTCCTTTGTGAGTTATATATTTTGCTAGCTCACCTTCTCATTTGCTTAAAGATACATTTTTGAGGAAATGGAATTCTCAATTTGATGTAGTCAAGTTTGTCAACCTAGCTTGTATGTTCTGTGTAAGAATATTGTCCTAAAACAATGTCCTAAAGATTGTCTCCTCTATCATATTCTAACGTATTTTTGTTGCTTACCTTTCACATTTAGGTGAATGATCCACCTAGAAGTAAGTTTTCATTTAATATACTGAGCAAGGAATCAAATTCATTTTCCCCTTAGGGATATGTAACTGTCCTGGCACTATTTATAGAAAAGATCATCCTTTCCCTACTGCTCCATAATGACACATTTAGCATACACAAATGTCTCTATATTGTGAACATATGCTTATATTATGAATCATGAGTTTGTCTAAATTGATGCCAACAAAATATTATCTTAAAATCAAATCATTTTAATATGTACAAGGTTTGGAGGAAAAGAAATCCTTTTTACACTGTTGGTGGGGATACAAACTAGTAAAACAACTTTAGAAATCAGTATCAAGGGCTAGTGAGATAGCTCAGTGGACTAAGCACCTGCTTAGGCAAGTGCAAGGACCTAGGTTCAATCCCTGGTACCACGTGCCATGCCAGCCCCACCCCTAGGCCAGCTAAACCAGCCAGAGACCAGGCATGGTCTCACATGCCTATAATTCCAGCTCTGGGAAGGCTGAAAACAGGAGGATCACTATGAGTGCAAGCTACATAGTGAGACCCTGTACTAAATACATAAAAGAAAAAAAAAAAAAAAGAGTCTTCAAAAAAACTGAAACTAGAAGTTTCCTTTGTCTCAGCTATTCCTCTTATAGGTATGTTCCTGAAAGAGTTAAAGACATGTTTCAGAGATACATGATGAATAAGCATGTTTTAACAGCACATTTCATAATGGCAGATATTAGAAGTGGCCCATATGTCTATCAACAGATAAACAGATAAAGCAGATGTGACATGGACACACAATGCAGTAGTACTCTAACATAAACAAAGATAAACATGAGTCATAGGAAAACAGCTGCACCTTCAAACTATAACTTAAGTGAAATAATTTGGACACAAAAGCTTAAAACTGTATGGTTTTTGTTATGGGAGAGATCCAAAGTATAAATAAGTATCAGAAAAGAAGATAAACAACAGGGAGTAGAGTGATCATTCTTGAAAGGGAAGCAAATCAAGACATGAGGAAGGCCTGGGGGGATAGCTCAGCGGTTTAAGTGTCTGCCTGCCAAGCCCAAGGACTTGGGTTCAAACCCTATACTGCAGGCAGTGCTGGCCCTGGAACCCAAGTCCCTATACCAATTAAATAAATAAAATATATTTTTAAAAAAGAAAGATAAAATTCAATCCTCGGGCCTGCTGTGCTGGCCCCGCCCCTGGGACGGGTGTGCTGAGACGGCAAATCACTATGAGTCCAATCTAGTAGTGAGACCCTGCACATCCTATAGACCTTTCTATAAAATATAAAAAATAAAAAAGTAGAGGAACAGGAGAAAGAGAGGAGGGAAATGGGATTAAAAAGGGAATTAACGAGGCCAGGGAGATAGCTCCATGGCACAAATGTTTGCCTGGAAGTCCAAGGTCGTGAGTTTGAATCCCGGTCCTGAAAAAAAAAAAACAAATAAATAAAAGGAACTAATGTGTTATGTGAGTTCTCAGAAAATGACAGAGTGGTAAAAACAATAACTTGTGTAGATACTGGAGAATAAAAAATTTCAGAGGAAGGGAGGGAGGAGAGAGAGAGAGAGAGAGAGAGAGAGAGAGAGAGAGAGAGAGAGAGAGATTTCTGGCAACTAGGACGATCTGAAAGGAAAATTAAAACCTACAGAGCAAATGAAGAGACAAAGCTCAGAACCCAGCATTGACAAGGGAAAAGACAGTCTGCACTTTTCCCCCAGCTCCTAGATCATGACTTATATGAACAGAAGAACAAATCTACAAAGTGAAAGCTGGGTACTCTAGAGGGCTTTAGAGACAAACGCAGCGGTATAATGGATCAGTGGGTGCTGCGAGCTGTAGGAAGAGCCCAGGACTCTGCTTTCATGTGAGTCCATCAACAGGCAACAGCTGCTTGCCAAGTTGTTGTCTCTAGTCCAAGCACACACCCCACCTTTCAAGAGAGTGCTTTGCTAAACTGCATTACAAGAAAGTAGTGGTGTTTGAGCCCTGGATGCAGAGTAGCCAT